>UXGC01000144.1:0-285831 GCA_900480045.1 Eurytoma adleriae
TAACTTAAAAAACATTTGAAAAATACAATCTGTATAAGGTATAGATCTTAACAAATGTACGAAATGTCGGTAAGGTAGAGCTTCGAAATTTACTTCGGCATCCCCTTACTTGTATTGCAGATTCTTCGCTGCTGCTAACTGGACCAAGGGACTTCTTATTGCCTTAATTTAATTTATTGATTATTTATTTACATGACATTCTTATTGATTACATGTAAATAATAATGTACTTAAGAAAAGTAAGCAATATTAAGCCACTTGGTCCAGTAAGTAGCAGCGAAGAATCTGCAATACAAATATTAGATTGGTAAAAGTTATTATTCGCTGAATAAAAGGTAAAGCTGTATACAAAAGGTTTAAATTTATTTCATTTTTTTTTCTTACGTGGGAATTTATCGATGTTGAATGAGTACAACTGATTTTAACTATTATAAGTACGTTTCGATAACTGAATCGTTATCCTTTTCAAGTACTAAAATTTATTTAAGAGTTTTTTATATACTACAAGTCCATTTTTATTTTATTTTGTTAAAATTAAATTTTTTCTGGAAGGACCAAATCTTGGTCTACCTTGAAACTATCTTAAAACAAGCCGCATTTTTCTCACACTGGTGTGCGAGCACTTGGCGCGCAAGGACCCCCGTCCCTCTCCTCGGCAGCAAAAAAAAACCGTTCATCCCCGCCTGCGCCGCTCGCAGCGAGGGTTGTAAAAAAGAGGGCGCGCTCGGTCGCTCCCTCCCTCCGGCGCTGGCCCCGTATATATACACAATATTCCCCGCTCGCCGTCGAACGCAGCTCCGGGGCCTTTTCCTACGCGCGCGGGCATCATCCAGTCCCAACCCAGGCCCGTATACCCGCGGCTCAACAGCAGGCTCGAGCGGCTGCGCGCGCACCGCGGGGGAACTACTTTCAGCGCGCCTCCGGCGAACAATAGCGGCACAGACGTGCTCCGGCCACGGTGTGCGCCGCTCTCGCGCCTATGTGTATATACAAGACCGCCGGGCACGCCGTCGAGGATCTTATACACGCGAGGTTACGCGCGCGGTGCATGTGTGCACACGACACTCGTCACCCCGTTCTCTCCCTCCACCTCCTCCCCCGACCGCTCTTTTCGCGTCCGGTGTTTTTGGTGCGTCGAAGTGCCCCCGCGTGGTGTGCGCGAGTGAGTGAAGATCGGTAGGCCTGGTGCGCAGCGCGCGCGCCGCCAGCCAGTGTCAGTGACAATCCCCGCGAGTTTTATTCGCGCGCGCGCTTCGTCTCTTATATACCGCGAGCGACAGGAGGAGCGGAGAGAGTGTGTGCGGTGCCCGCGATTCTTAATTCGGTGTTTGTTTCTCGACGCGCGGGGAGAGGACTGAGCGGGCCCGGGCGCCCCGGCGATGATGTGCGCGACGATCAAGTGACCGGGAGAGAGCCGAGTACCCGAGGAAAGAAGAGAATTGAGTGTATTAAGTGCAGCGACGGAGAGGTGCGCGCCGCGAGGAGGCGGCCCCGATGAAGTGCGCGCCGTCACGGGGATAGAGAGACCAGTGCCGCGAGGAAGATGAAGCACCGCGACATGCCGCCGCGACGGCGAGTCAGCGGCGGGCACGGTGTGCCCCTGCTGGCCCTGATCGCCCTCGTCGTCAGCCGACTGCCATTAGCCAACGGTGAGTTTGTGCGAGACTCCGGTATTTACATCGCCAAATCGGAGTTTTCTCAGTGAAACGTAACGGAGCAAAGGACCGGCTGCTCGTGACGTACAGTGTGCATAGCGAAGGGAAAATGAAGAAACGTTTTTTCGGCGAAGTGTACGTGCAGCGCGACGCGCCGAGAGCATGGCAACAGGTTTTCGCATTGCTGCACGCGCCGGCGTCCCTTTCTCCATCTCTTTTTCTCTCTTGCACGGCGGTGTATCGTGTGCGCGAACACCCCTTCTATCCTGCCCCCGACTAACGTCGATTTCCGCGACTCGTCGTTAGATTTCCCCCTAAAGTAAATCGGAGCGAGTTTGTTGTCGTCCATGAGGGGTTGGCTGCGCGCCCCGCAGCATACGGCGCGGCCGAGGGCCCCAACGGGGGAGGGGAAGTGCATCGGTATTCTGTGGCGCGTCGAACGCCGCTGCTGCGGCTCGCGCGCAGCTGCTCCTCGCCGAACCATTACTTACTTACTAACCTTGGCGAAAATGTCGACCGGCTGGCGCACTTGCGGCTCGGCTGGATCGTTCGCTCGTATATAAGCTGCCCATCCTATTTCATGGCCCTTTTTTCCCTTGGGGAGGAACGAGTGATTTCTCTTTTTTTTTAAGGACGACGGGATTTTTTTTAATGTCAATCGAAAGCTTTGCTCGTAAAATAAATTGTAAAAGTTTCATGATCTTTTTTGTTGGATTTGAATTGATAGGTCGTTTGCTTTGAGTAACGTACTCCGTGTAGGAAATGCCAGTACTGAAAATACGGGCCAGCACTGGAACTTTACTGGCAGACAATAAATCGTCTGCCAATCTTGGTCCACAGTCGTCCCAATACTGATTTGATATGAACGGGCCAATAATTGGTAACTACGATGGTCCAGTACTGTTTGCCAAAGATTTGCCGGAGTTAAATCCGAAGTAAACAACAACAAAAGAAAAACGTGTTTATAACTCAATAATATTTTTATTTCAAAAAGTAATTTATATTTGTGATTTAGTTTATTAATATTTATAAAATAAAATAGCTCAGTTGGTAGCGAGCAAGTCTGAAGAACTAATTTTTAAAAATAAAAGCTAATAATTCTTAAATTTATTTACTGGGGGACAGTACTGCGCCAGTACTTAAAGTACAGTCTGGGCCCATTCTTATAATATCAGTAATGGGACAGTACTGGCCAAGTGTCGACTGTCAGTACTGGAGTATCGGCAGAATGTACTGATTCAGCCGTTGGGCCACGAGTAGATTCTTTCTAAGGGTACTATTTAATAAAGCTTAAATCTGTTACGTTTATTTAATTTTATTAAAAATTAATATAGACAACCACTAAATTGTCTCGTTACTGTTATAATTTATTGATAATCCTGTTTATAAAAGAAAAAGCTTCCTCAGGGAGGAAGCAATTATTTCGCCTAGTTAAGAATTATGATTAACAATTTCATTTATTATTGACAAAAATAATAATACTATTGTAATAAATTGTATATTTCAAATTATGTAAAAGAATTTTTAAGAAATAAATGTTTGATACATTTAATAGCAGAAGAAATTTATTTACAAGTATTTTCGTGACAAAATCCTATAAATTACAAACAGTAAATTTTATAAGTAAATCTTTGCAATTACTTCCTTGTGAAAGTAAATTTTGTTCTGTTTTTTGTTACTATTTATGTTAAATATCAGCAATTTCGCCTGCAGTATAGCAATAGCCAAGGCTATAATACGTATATTCCGTTTAAAATAAATAGGATAATTACTTTTCTGTAATGAAAAATTAATGATTACAACTAATTTCTTCGTTAAATTAAAATATAATGTTTTATTATTGAATGTTATAAGGCTTAAAATGTATCGGTTGAAAATTATAAGTATTCTGCAATTAAATCCGTAATATTATTTTCTTATTTATTATGCAATTAAAAATATTAATTCCCAAGCTCTTATATTCAAGTGAGTTGTAAACTTTTCGTTCAAGATTCCAGTTTAAATTAAACTTTACCACTCCACATCTATAAAAAATAAATTTATTTAATTAAAAACATCATTCCTGTCGATCAATAAATTATTTCTCTGTCATCGCATCCTCGTTCCTCATACCCAACAGGGCCTTTATAAAAAGGGTCGCGTCCCTCCCTTACGCAATGGGCTCCGCTCAAGTGTCCTCCGTTTTCCCCGCACGTTCGCTCCTCAAAAAAAAAAGAAAAAAAATTTCCTTTGCATCGGGTTTCCTCCCCGAGGGAGGATGCAGTCACAAAGGCGGTGGGACTCCTTGGCGCTCGCCACCGGAAGGACACGCACGCGCTCGGCCCGGGGAACACGTGGTGTGCGGAGCATTGGCGCGCGCGTGCGGCCGGTCAGTGGTGCTCAAAGCGAGCACACGGAGAACCGCTGCCGGGGACGCAGGTGCCCGACAGTCCGCTTTCCAGGAAGCCGCGGCCAAGGAAGAGAGAGTTTTAAGGCGGTGCCTGTAATGCCCGTCGGTACTCACATTTATCCAAATTTTCGCTTAAATTATTTGCCAGTGATAGAGATTTCGATTTGATTCGGATGCGTTGCAGGAATCGGGTTTTTTGCGCGCTTTATCGGGATGAAAACCAATGTTTTTCCATTGTATTCCTTGATTTATTTTCTCACTGTAGAGGAGTGAAAAATACAGAAAAAACACTAAATTAGAGTGAAAAATCTCTCTTTTTTTAAGAAAAAATTGAGTCTCAGATTGTTTGACTCAGTTTTCCCACTTATCGTGTGATTTTTCACCCCTCCACATATTCAGAGTTGATTTGTATTGCTCCAAAATTTTATTTAATTTCTACATCTTTTACAAATTAAATAAATGGAATAATTTTAAAAATTTCGGAGCATTTTTAAACATGTGATTGGAGAAGCAGCCTTGGCCGAGGGCCATAGTTGTTCTTTCCTGTTCCCTCATTCAAAGCGCTTTTGCCCGGAGGGTGTATTTTCATGAGAATCGAGCCCCAGCGTTAATGCGTCGTTGCTCACGCTCTTCTTTTGGGATATTTCTTTTCTGCTCTGCTCACTTGTTCGCCGTACCAGAGTTTTCGGAAGAAAAGAGGACTTTTCTCGTTCACTAGCCTCCCCAAAGCGAGTCTCAGTTTTCCTCTATACCTTATGCAGCTGTCAAAGGCCAGGAATTTTATTCACGCCAAATAGACTCTCAATGAAAATGTGCGTTCCTTAATTTTCAGTTTCTTCCATTAATTTGAGGAAATAAACGCGACGCAGCGGACGTACATTGCCGGTCGTTGTTTCGTTCCTCCTCTTTTTGTTTCGCGTGCATCAGCACGCGCAGCCATTCTAATCACTCTCGGCGGGCGGAGAAGATAGAAATGCGAGAGACGAATGCTCGCGTACCCGTGGATTTACATACATGCCGAGCATTCCACCGATCGGTTCCCCGAACGTACGGCTCGACGATTTTGCATGTCTATACTTTTCGTGGCGCGAGGATGATTTTAGGGTCCGACCCGCCGTCCTCGCCTGTTCCAGGACCTCGGCGATACATTTCATTACCAGCGTATTCCGGCGCGTTATTATCTGGCTGCTAGTTCGTTTCGTGTATCGGAAAATTGGTGTTGAATCAATTAACTGATGTCTTTTGTCAAGAGCAAAATGCAACTTTATTATTTATTGTTTCCTTAAAGGCACTGAGCAATATAATCAATCTTGAGTAATTGTATAAATGAGGGATCTACTATTTATGTGTAAGTGAAGTTGAGTGATTTTGCGCTGTGCGTAATCAATTAACGATATTCGATGGATTTGCTGAAAGAAATGAAAATTTTTCGGTTTACTAATAGAGATCGAAATAAATGGCCGAAGTTAAAGTGGCGATAAAACAGGATTCCAGCATCTGCTTAATAGCGGTTCCGAGCTACTTTCGCATACATAATTTTTGCGTTTTTTTTCTGCTCACGTTATTAGGGTGGTACCATTTACTTTTTCCACTTTGGCAGACTAAAAGTTCGTCGCTCGTTAACCGAGAATGTTAAATGCTCCGTGATTTGAGTGATTTCAGATTTTGCGTACGATGGGTTCAGGAGTCTTTTCATTAAGTACTGACCCGCTACATTTGGAAATAGCATATTACTTTACTCAAAAGCCTGTTTATTAAACCTCACTTTAAAATGAAACATGCTACATTCCTCGCGGAATGAAATAAACGTTTATATTTCATTTTTTTTTTAATATAAATTTTTTTGTTTAAAAAATTAAACAATTTCCTCGTTTATTCCTGCGTGTTTATTTTCCTTTTTATGATTGACATTTACATAAGAAAAAACGGGTGTAAACTCTATAATTGCAACCGCCTATGTGCGCTTGATTCCATGTTAGACGCGGCACGTCTCGTGCAATTAAGACCCGGTCTTTTAATCGCAAAGCTTATCTTCCGCAGTCCGCGAAAGGAGCAGACGCGTCTTGCCAAGTGACGTAACGCCACCACCGCGATCTGCAGTAGTAGGGTACGTCTGGGAGGAGACGAGGTTGCGCCGGAATTGCTATCGTCTTGGAGCACGGTGCCCCTCTTGGATAGATATTCTAGATCCGAAGTGTTGCACGAATAGAGTCGAGCCAATGAATTTCGTAACTCTTTTTTGGGTTTCAAAGGATGTGTCATTGTTTGCCCAATAAATACAATTGCCCGTATGAGCAAGCAGTTCTTATCAAGTTTATTTAAATTTAAAATTAAACAATTTAGAGACTAGAAACGTTTGAGTTATATTTTAAAGTGCGACAGAATACTAATAAAATATTTATTATTTTGCTTTTTAACTTAATAATCATTTCTTATCTTTTCAGATAATAATAATAATAGCTAATGTATATACTTTCAATTAAAAATAAACGTAAAGATATAAGAAAAATTAATCTAATCGCTTGTATTTAATTCAATAAAAAATTTAAATCTCCCATTAATTTACGACTCGCTATTTGCTGCGCGCGCGTTTCAATCAAAGGAAGAAACTCGACGTCGAGGAATTCACGGGGAAGTAAGCGATTCGTTAAAAAATGAGAAGGCTGTGTTGAAATCCCGCTGGTAGCCGCTCCCGAGGAGGTGCATCTGTTCGCCACGGGCCCGGGAGAGGCGGGCGGCGGAGGAGTAGTCGGTTAACGCGCGCGAGTCAACTCGCGCGCATTATGTTCTCAGGCTTTCTCTTCTCTCTCTCCTTAGAAGCCGATTCTCTCTCCGCCGGCTTTTAGCGGGCTTTCACACGAAATCGCGCCGGACTGCCGTCGCCGCCGCCCCGCCACCTTCGCTTAATTAAAGCATCGCTTACACCTTGATTGCTCTCGCCAGGTTTAATTTCTTACGTGTCATAAGAGCGGCCTATTTTTTTTTCTGGAAATGGAGGAAAATTTTTATTGTTCGAGTGAATTGTTTAAAGTTGTTTTGATTTATTGAATGTAATCGTTTTAAATTAATGGACATCGATCAAATTAATTTATTATTCGTCTCGCGGCAAAAATAAAACAGAAAATTTAAATGTTTTGGACTAGTAAAATTTATACTGGATTGGGAAAAAGGTAATATTAATATTTTAAGTTCATTTCAGAAAGTGTATAAAATACTATATCCTTTAAAGTTATATTAAAGTTTTATTATAAATAATTATGAGTAAAATAAAGTTGCAAATTTATAGCTAAATCTATCTTGTAGCGTTTACTTTTTTCCGGCTAGATGAAAATAAAATTACTTTTTTTTGAAACTTAAGGCAATGAAATGGCCAAAAATTCAAGAAACATGAAACAACCGTGCCGGTCGTCGCTTTGAAACACTCCTTCGACAAGTCAACACCGTTGTCCCGGACACGCTCGAAACACGGCGATTGAACTTACGTACTGTCCCGCTGGACAGCGTTTAAAGGCAAAATTCGCAGGAGGGACTTTGTTAAAATTCCAGCCGCGGACTCGCCGTCGCGGCAATAAACGCGGCACGCACGCGGCGCATTCGGCGCGGGGATCGGACGTTAATTGCGAGCGTATATACCTTTAATTAATCGCTCGGGCGGCTCGTTGCGCCGCGGCGATCGGGAGGGACGCCGGTCTTAGCCTCGTTTAAACGCGAAAAATGCGGGATTCCGCGGCGCACTTATGCTCGGCTGACCGTGGAGAAAGAGAGGAAAGCGGGCGCAGCCCCGAGACACGAGCCGCGCGCGGTTCGCGAGCGAGGACTGAAAGAAGGGAGGGAGAGAGAGAATTCTTCACGCGGATGAAAGATTACGAACACGCGTTTACTCGGCTCTCGCGCCGGTAATATACGAGCTTCGCGGAATATGCCAGTATCAAGGGGCATCCACAACGTTCCCGCAGGTGAAATTTTGGCACGCGCGGTGTGTGGATGGAAAGTGCCTTAGAAGATGCTGACGCATTTTTTAAATTGGATTTCATAATTGCTTAGTTGAAGATGACTAATTCAGCGTTCTTTAATTTTTTATTTCATTTTCAAAATGTATAATTCAATATCAGTATAGAAGTTATCGTAATATGTCAATATCATGTATGAAAAGCACTTCAAGTAAGAATCAGAGAAATTTAAAATAAAATAATAATGCAGTATGTGCATTTCAACCGAATCGATTGGTTACAAAAATTAATGTGCACTTTGCATCCACGTAAGAGCTGCTCTTTATTATTACATTGATTACTTGCTGGTTGCGTATTCTTGATCAGCAATGTCTTTGTATCAGAGTACCCAACCTAGCTTAGCAAAGTCGAAATATCTGAAAATTTTTGTACAAGTCATGAATTGGCGCGTGCCGTAAATCAAACCGCAGCGCGGGGCCCCTCGAGCTTTTACGTTCGTTTTACTCGAGGAAAATTATTGTAGTCCGTTATACAATGCCGTCCGGGGAGAACGATTAATATCGCAAAACATGCAAGGAAGCATAACTTTTTCATTTTGACATGGCGGCTGAAAGTATTTGAAAAGAGTTGCGCAAAAGCATCGCTGAGAAAGAGCTTCGGCGCGATGAATTGAATCAAAAGAAATTCCTCTATGTGCTCCACGTTTCCTTCCTCGAGACATCGTAACAAGTGGGAAATTTGACAGCGTCTCTTAGTTTCTTTTTTTTTTTTAATTATGAAAGACGATGGTCTGATCAATTGCTGGGTTTTTTTTCATTCAGAAAGAACGGAAATTAAAAATCGAACGTCGATAAATAATGTAGAAAGTTGATTTTTGTCGATCCGATAATCTGCAAATAAAAAGTGCAATGCAAATAACCGGTTTTTTCATTGGGAAGCGGTCACAACAGCATGCACCGATCTTATCTCAACTTCAATCGTATATATAGGGATCACCCTTGCAACCTCCCACGCATATGTTCTTTTTCAAAGGGCAATCAGACTCCTCCTTTGGTATTGAGAAAGACAAGTCTCAGACCCTCTTCCACCACTACACTTGCACTCGAAAGAACGAAAATCCTTGCAGTTCTCGTTACCTGCACGTATTTAAGTGAATTAAATACAATTGCTTGTAACTGCATTATATATTATTGTTCATTTTCAAGGCATAAACACAATTTGCGAGGAAATGAAATTCATGCGACGATCAATATAGTTTTATTAGAAACGCAATAATCATAATAAAATAATTTAAGGCGCGGTGAATATTTTTAAGCACTCATTGTCATTAAAGTTTAATTTTTTCGGCTTGATTAAAAGAAGTGGCGATCCGCATTTCCTCTCATCATGCTGAAGAAAAAAAAGAGAATGAAGATTTTTGTCAATCCCAAGATGTATACAGATGCCAGGGCCTCTTCTCTTTCCGAGCGGTTGAACGAAAGGGACAAGGTCGGCTCTCTTCATACAGTCGGCAAAGGACAGGATAGAGACGCGGTAGTCGCAGGCATCGGATCGCACACGAGGGATCCTTTTTCTTCCGACTGTGTGCTCACCTCTAGTCTTTTTTCCCCTCTCTAAGCAAAGACGAAGACGAGTTTCTCGCTCTCCCGCTCTTTCCCCGGATATATCGTTGCGGCATCTGTTAACTAAAAGCTTGGAGATCTTGAAGGAGACGACCCTGTGGCGGACTCGCGTGCGCCTGGTATATGCCCACGGCACGAGTACACGGCGACATTTGCATTCGTTAGTTCAATTGGACTTTGCAAGCACCAGTCTTGGCCCTCCTCCTTTTGTGACTTCCGTTTTCCTACTGCTGCTTCATCAATTTCAAACACGATTTTCACCTCGAAGCTTTTTTAAGCAAATCGTTTGCTTCAGTATTTTGAGTAAAATAAAATATTTTTTCTTGTGTAAAACAAGAAATTTCTTCAATAAAAAGTAATGAAAATAAAAAAAATTGAATGAACTGATTTTGTCGAAGTCAAATTTAAAATTGCCAGACATAACCAACTGTTTTGCTCGTCGTACACGTTACTTCCTGAACCACAAACACGAATGGGACCACTTGTTCCGTGGTCATGCGGTTCTTCGACATATTTTCTTCCTCTTCCTTCTGTGAATCTTTTATTTTTTAGTTTTTGTGATTTCGTATAATAAAATTCGTAAAAGTATTCATAAAAATGAATTATTTCTAATTGTTTTATTGAAAAATAATATTAATGCTTCACTAGTTATTTACAAGTTGATAAGTACAAAAGTATAAATAAGTATTCTTATTAGTTTATTGAGTTAAATTGACAAATTTACTACTAAATATATAAAGCACAAATAAGAAATAATAAATCTTTCTGACTCAAGCGAAAATGCAAGATAGTTACATAGACACGGCCTGTTGCTTCATATTACACGCTCGCCGAACAATACACTACGTGTGTGAGCCGTTCCGCACTTTTCCGCTAGCCGCTCCGATGATAATGGAAAAATGTTCATTAAGCGATACACGTTTTATGCAAAATTACTCGGACTTCTTTAATTGAACAATTCAATTACCGACCGAAAAGCTTTTTCCAAGACTAATATTTTTCGCCCCACGTGCTTTTGCTTGAGTTTGCTGCTAACGCCATGATTCAATGTTGACAGCTTCACGCTGATTGACCACATTCTCGGTTGGTTTCCAAGTGCTGCGTAAGAGACGCGCCAGGAGCGTCGGAGCGTGTGGCCGCTTCATGCATCGCGATGCGTTTCCACCAATCAGATGATTTACTAATTACACTGTGGCGGCGTGTAATAATTCAATGATTTTGTTACCACGAAATGCGATAATTCAATCTGTGGAATAAGTGTGTTATATTTCATTTACTTGCAAATTATATTAAATACTTACAAACTATATCTGTAGCATCATAGAGTACCGCCACCGCATCTAGCTGGCAAACTTGGTTGATATCCATTACCATTTTATTTAAAACTTTATTTAATGTCGCCCCGAAATGATCAGAGTCAGAGTCTCTAGCGACGTCTTGATGGAACTAAGGTCAAGACGAATATGAATTTGGATCAACATATTCTAATGGCTCCATAATAATAACGAGATGCGAAAATAAATATTAAGAATTAAAAATCCATTTCTCTAATGCTCTCGTCCATTCTTTTATTATCAGAAAGCTTTCGTAAAATCTCGCCGCAGTCCTCCGTCTGCTACAACTCTGTTCGGCATTCTAAGAAAACATTTACTGTCGGATAGCGAAGCTTCGCAGCGCAGCGGAACTTTGTACGATAAATCACTTCTGCGGCGACCGTACGCGCACTCCTACGCAATGTGGGTTACGAGTCGTTAACCAAAGGCGCAAATTTCCATTGTGACGCGTGTGCGCGCGCGAGAGCATCGGAAAGGCCGGAGGTTATCCCGCGTACATTCCTCCTTTGCCGGGCTCGCTTTGCAGCGCCCGCTCGGCTGCTCGGCACGAGTGCGTAATGTCCGCAGGGGTGACACTATATGGGACCGTTTGTAAATTTATGATAGATTTATGATGTCCAACACGATGTTTCTCTGATCCGATCTCTTAAGCTCGAGACTTCAGAGCTAAAATATTGTCGAACAGTAACTCAGCTGTCTCTATTCTTCGGTTCTTTACATTTTGCTATAAACAATGCAAATGTAAAAATAGCAGATATTTGACTTTTTGCAATAATGTTTTTTATCCGTTCTACTTATTTCATAAGAAACAACATGCGGTTTTCTGTTCTTTAGAAAAACTTTCTCACAAATCAGCGTCAGTGAAAGATTATCTTCTGAACGATCGGTCATTTGAGTTTGTCAGGACCCGCTCGGCTTAATTAGAGTCGCTCACGATGTTGATCCGCCAACGAAAATCGAAGCAACGAGCGCGTCCCGGCGAAATCAAAAGTAAAGCGACAGGACTCATTGTGCGCCTGCTTTACAATGAGTTCATTAACTCCGGTCGCATCAAACTGAACGCGTGTACACGTTTCCCTTTCTTGTTCTCATTGCGTCACATCTTTTCTCTGCGTTCGCTTCCTCTACCTTTAGCGTACACCCGTTACACATTGTCTGACCTCTTTCAATTGTTTACCCTTAACGAAAAATGTTTGGACAGGTCTCTGTTCTATTTTTTTTTGTTACTCGTTGTCCGATTGCGATCTAAAAGATTTAATCTGAAAAACGCCCGTTCATTTATTTAATAGTCTAAAACAATCTGAAGATGTTTTTATGATAATTAATATACACTGAGAAAATAATGGCCGAAAAATTAATATAAATTTTGTACTTTGAGGAGGAATTATGATCATTTTTTTAAGTTCAAATATATCTTCAACCTACAAAATTTAGAAATTACGCATCCTATTTTTTTAAAGTTTAATAACTATACGAAACTTATATTATGTATATACAAAAATAAACTTATATACTATTTTACTATTCATATAAAAATAAAATATTTCAATTTTTGACGTAAAATTTTATTTTTTTGTTTCAGGTAAGTGGATTGAATCTGGATTCAAAGAAATTAGCAATAAAACATGTAGCCTTAATTTGCGGCTGAAGAATAACGTATTAAGGTATCACTTTATTTTTTCTTACATGAAAAAATCCAAATGAATTTTTATTAACTATAATACACGGTTAGTCGTAACGCTCAATCGACCAAATCAAATCAAAGCAGCAAATTGCATGTGCGCATTGCCGCAGGACATCACCAGTGCATGACGAACTTAAACGATTGAGCGAGTCTATGAGAATATAGTGGTGAAACAAATAAAACAAATCGATGCTATCGCTGGCGAGTCATAGCTTCGATCCACCACACTTCACTTCACTCGCTCGATTGTCATTGTTGCATAGCAGTAGCAATTCTTTATTCCACTTAGACGATGGAAAATTAAACGATTCATTGCTTGCCCTTGGTTACGATCTCCGTCTTTGTCGTTTGCCCCTGTCATTAACGTTAATACAGAAGGTTTCAAACGGTTATTTTTCTTTCGTTTTTTTTAACATCAAGCAAGTCTTCCGCAATCTGTGCCGTCAGTATTGTATTTATCCTTTTTATTCAATAATACTTATAGTTTAACCTACTATTGAAGAAAATGTTAATTTTAACATCAATTTATTTAAAATCCACTAAAATTTTTCTCTATATATTTTTTTAAAAATCTTTAACGTAATCTTATTTTTGAATATTATTGGTGGGTGTTATCGAGAATAAAATCATTTACATTAAACAATCGTAGGTACAGAATTGATTCATATTAGTAATTAATTTAAGAATGACTTTAATTAATTACTCTTAAAAGTAAAAATTATTCTCTTTTCTCTTTAACTTTACCGTTACCGTATGCAGGCGTGGTAGCTTGCTAGATAGTGACAGACCACTAATCAAATGTTCAAGTCAGGAGCAATCAAATCAAGTACATATCAATTTTATTTTTGGACATTTCTGAAAAAGATAAAACATCTTCTAGAGTAAATTTGTGATTATCAAAAAATTCTGATCGTTTATATTTGCATAGCCCATTATTACACTTTCCTTTAAAAAATCTCAGTATTTCTGCTGTAGTATTAAAAAACGTATCAAAGTTTAATTCCCAAGTTAAAATTAATTATAAGTATTAACTGTTGACTTACACTCTAAACGCATTCACATCGCGCGAGATTAAACATCTCTTGCACTCGAAATAATAACATCGACAAATTAGCACTCGACTCTCATTACTCTCTCTCGGTCCGCCGAGACACAAGAGAAAAATAAAAGAAGCGTTAAATTAAAGCGATAGCCCTCACACCCCTCGGCTTAATACCCGGCGCAGCCTCCTTTCCCTCTCGCGCGTTAAGACCGTTCATAATTAGCAATTATTCTCTCGAAACTCGGCGCTCTCGCCCCGCCGCTCGAAAAACAATGAGGCGACGTCGTGTGCGCGCGCGCAACGATCCGCTGCTCTTTTCCCGGGGCAGGCGCAGCTGCCCGGCTAATAATGTGTCCCTCTCGGCATCGGAAGAAGGACGATTCACCGTTTTAATGGAAGTATCGCGTTCGGCCGTCGCGCCGGCTCTTGTATATATGCATACCCGCGCGTGTACACATGCGCGCGCGGTGCACTCGGACGCGTGCTCTAGTCCTTCGAGCAAATTGCAACAGGAGAGAGAGAGCCGTAAACTCTAAGCGCGCCACTTCTTTTTTTTTTCTTTTCGAGTCGAGCACGCGAGCACAGTGCTTTTGCATTATAAGAGTATGCAAGTGGTTCTCCGGGGATTCTACTTTTGTTACAGTGCGCGACTTGGAATTGTTGACGTCGCGGTTATGAATGGACTGGGCTTCTTTCTTAGTCTTGGGATGGAAATTTATTTGCGGATTGTTTGTAAATCTTGAATTTTAATTTTAACCTTTAAATGTTTAACGTATTACTTATTGGACAATCGGTAAGAATAGACGTTACCTGCAATATGTCATGAATAATTCAGAAAAGTTTACACACAAGGTGTGTGTTTAGACGTGCACTACTTTAATTACGTTCCGCTCTACTGTGTTATTATAATAATTTATTCACAGGCCAGACAATTATTGTAGTTAGTCTTTGTAGAGTTAGAGGTAGAGTGTTATCTAACAGTCGTTAAGTGTGATTTAGATGCGAAAAAAACAATCCTTTAATACTGTTTATGATTATATTGAAATTCAAATATTACACCGTGGTTTCAATAAACAAATAAATATTCTTTAACATTAATTACGATACGTTAATTTCATAGAAGTTACGCAATAATGTTTAATATTATCTTATCAAGGGAATTAAATCAAATGAATTAAAATAAGCCAAGCCTAGATTTAAAATAGCCAATTGATTACTTTTACAGCACTCTAACCGCAAAATTGTTTATTTAATGCCAATTTTCGGCCCTCGTGCTATAAAATATCGTGCAAAAATCGTCGCACGAGTTAAATAATCATCTTCCGCACCCGTGGTATAATATTCTTATTGTTAATTTATATTATAGCTACCGCAATAACCGAACTAGTAAATTTAAAAAAATATAATTGATTAATATTTCTCTTGATCTGCAATAAAATTGCAATTGTATCCTTCCTGCAACATTAGTTATACTGAATGGTGCATTGTATTTTTAAAACGCGTAAAAATTGCATCATTGCACAAGCCCCACAATGAATCGTTACCCGATCGTGCGTTACCCTTCGGTATCGATATCACAATCAAAATTTCGTCGCTGACTCCTACGATCAATCAACATCACACGATCGGAGGATTATTCTATAAACGAAACGTTTACCCGACAATGGCTCGATTATCCACGCCATTCGACGCTGCCTGGCAAAGTTCAAAGGCGAAATTTAAATAAGGCAATCCATCGATGGATTTTTCATTGGCGCGAGGCGCGCGCGACGTCGCGAAAATATATCGACGCCAGCCGATCGACCGGACGGCCCTTTAAAGGGGATCGCCGGGCTTTTTTATTTCGCCAGTGCAAGGTCCCTTTTTGTGTCGGCGCGCTCGCGTCGTGTATCCATCGCCAGGTGTTTCTTCCTCTCGACTGTGACGAAATTCGTAGGGGGGAGAGAAAAAAGGGGTGACTCGCCGCGTTTCTAGCGTGAGTTCAACATCGGGGTTGCTATTTTACGTCGTTCCGTTCTAACTGTCATTTGAAAATTCACAATAAATAATGTGTTTTTGAAAAAAAAATGAAACTTGAAAGTATGCACAACGAACGTTAAATATTTTTTGAAACAATAACAAGTCCACTGACAAAAATGACGCGCGTACCACTTACATAAATTAATTACAATCGGTAACGATTCCCGTCGGGTGAAATTATTTTTAATGAATAATCAATGAACAAAAAGGCGATTGGATCCCTTTCTCTTCCACTGCGTAAACCGGGTCTTTTTGTCGCGGCGTATCACGGCAAAAGAGAATAATTCGCGCGCCCATAGTTTCTTCGCTCGATTTGGTAGTGAAAGAGCTTCCGGAGTGGAGAGCAGCTTTTTCGGTGGCTGTCATCCGGGGCTCAGCGAAGTGAAAGGTCGTGTTTTTCCCTCGACGCCCGCGCGCGCGAGAAACTCCCCGCGAAGGATTCCAGAGCTCTGTTTTTCGCCGGCTGCAAAAATGGAGCGCTACAGCCTCCTTTTTTTTATTTGCGCGCGGAAAACTTTCTGGATGAAAGCGAATGGAACATTGGACGGTATCCTTTCAGAATAGAAAGCTTTACTTGCGGTCTCAAGATTTTATTACTTTACGAAAGTTTGTTTTTGCGAGTTTTCATTTAAAATGGTGGTTTATTGCAAAAATAAAGAATAGTGCCTATACGAAAAGAAATGTTCCATTAAAAATTGCAAATTTTTATGTTCTGCCAGACTGTCATTATTAGAAAAATTGCAATAGTTTCTTGTAATATTACTAGTTTTGTTTTAAATTTTCTGGAAATATCTTGCTCTAGTAAATTGTACAAGAAACTGTTGCTATTTTTCCAACAGTGATAGTCGGTAAGAACATTAAAATTGAATATTGCAATTTTTAGTAGAGTTTTTTTTATCTCGGTGCATTCGTGAAATAAAATGTGGCTATTTCCTATTATAAATTTGCAGTTGTCGATTAAGACTACTTCCTGCTGAGAGCACACTTTTTCATTAAATGTACGATAAGATAAAGCAACGCGCGCAAAGCTTCTAAAATAGCAACGAATGTGTAGAGGGAGTAGAGAGGGAAAAAGAGTCGAAATAAAAAAAGAAAGCACGAAGCGGCAAAAAGGAGGAGAGCGCGGACTTTGCGCTAGGCAAAGGGGGTCTACATTGAGGTAGTAATTGCCGGCGTGTAAGTGCAAGGAGACCGAGGGGAAGAGCTTTAAGAATGGTAATTATCTCTTAGTAACTCCTATGGCAGGGATCTCGGGAGGAGATTGCCGCCACCGCCGCCGTTGCTTCCCGTACGGGTAATGGTCCCGTTTTTCAGGCTGCCCGCGTGGACCTGCGCCTACCTTACGTCACGAACTCTTCTTTTCCCCTCTGCCCCTCGCCCTATCTCTCTCTTGATAAAAACGCCTAAGTACTCGGGAGTGAGTACGCGTTGCGTCCTGCATCATCGGCGCTTTATTGAAGTAGCCGTTCTTTGTCCAATGAGTTTGTAATTATATGTGCTCATTCGGAATACATAATGAGAGAGCGAGAAAAAATCAGTTGCACCGGGATATAATGGCTCGTTTCTGCTTTTTTTTTCAAATAATGATTTTTAATGTAGATTGAAGAAACTTGATCAGTGGCACAATTATTTCTTTTTTTTAAACTGATATGAAGAAAGAAAAAGGGAAATGAGTAGAGTTTTTGTTTTTTCACTAAAGTTTTTAATTTTGGAACTATTCAATCGAATAGTTACCCATCAGCCTTTTTTAACAGTATTGCAACATTCTGACATTTCTTTTTTGATGAAATGAGGATTGGTTTACAGATAAGCAAAATGCCATAATTTCGATTTATTCATTAATAAAATGTCTCGTTTGACGATATATAGGTTCAGTGCACTACCTGTAAATTCAGATTTATCACTCTGGAAGCAATTACTTTCTGAAACAGCACTATCCATCGAGAAGGTCGCAACCAAGCCTCACGTGCACTGTGAGCAAACGACCGCTACTGGCAAACGCACAGCAACGAAATTCATGAGGCAAAGTTGTAAAACGTCCTGGACGGTACTCAATCCTCGCGAGCAAAGTACGAAAATCAAACTCCCGGTTCTAATTTTCAATTTTCTTAATTCCCCTCTCCCTCCCGGGCGTATGTATATATTCACGCCGGTACTCCCGCAGGCGTGCACGGCGTATTATGCGCCGAGGTCGTTATGCGCAGGAGGCTCGTATAATGCACCGATGCAAGGAGCATCTTACCTACCCCGAAGGTTATTGACGCCCATCGTGTACACGAGATGAGATTCTTAAGGCCGCTGCTTCCGGAATTCCCGCTCGCTGGACCCCCTTGCGTAATCCAGGAGCGCCTTGCCCGCTAACCTCCCCATGAGAAAAGTCGCCGATACGCGCAGTTACGATTCAATATATGGGGGCCTAATCAGCTGCTTTCGAGTCGCGCGGAATTAAGCCTCGGGTCACGGCTTTTTGCACTTTAGATCGATCTCGGGCGGTTTCTTCCTTATTTCCTTTTCTAAATTAATTCGTTTAACGAGGGGCGTTATAACTGTAGCGTGGTTAATGTTGCTTGCTTTATCAATGACTACAGGCTTCCGAAGCTAATTTCAAAATGCATTAGTCTATTAATTGAGAAATTCTGTTATAAATATGCTAAACTTAAATACAAGATTATTTACTCAATAGCATTTTCAAAAAAATTATACCTCGCAGTATCTTATTATTTTTTTTTATAAAAAAAGAACCTCGAGCATTAAATCCATGAGAGATAACGAAATCTGGGCTAACGCGTTCGCCGGCAGGTGTTTCGTTTAAAATTTTAACATGCCACACTGCCATTCGTAATCGCTCGGAAAATGCCGTTTATATTTCGCTTGGGTAGCGTGCATCTTGCAAAGCAGCGCAATCATCCGACTGCGAGTTAAAAAAAAAAAAGATGAGACGCGGCGAACGACGAAAAATGAGAGGAGTCTCCGGTTGATCGCCAAGTCGTTTACATCGGCGTGCGAAGGCGTTTCGGCTTCCACGACTCCTCCATTCATCATTGTCGAAAATGCAGAATGCGTAATTTAGCACCTTCCGCAGAAGTATGCCGCGCCGCGAATTGGTTTTAATTAGCGGGTATAGGCGCGCCCACGAGCGTCGCTGGCTGGATTCATTATGCAAATGATTCTTCGCTACTTTCATAAATTACGCCGATTTTTTTATCGGCCCGGTAGTTTTCTGTAGTTTATCCTTCGATTGGCAGGTGCGAGACATGCAGTTTCGGTATTTTTATCGGTCCTCGTTTTATTGCGGAATAATTCGTTGGTTTCTTTTTAATATTCGCTTCTGTACACTGAAAGAACTGGTTCGATATCGATAAAAATTACTTTCATTTTTTTACAAAAATTACTGTGTAGTTAAAAATCTTGGGATGAAATACACTGTTTTATAAACATAACAAAAATTATGATATTCCTTAGTATTTCTTACAACGATGTTTGGACACTTTTGTGAACCAAATCACTTTATCTCAGATGACTAACATAGTAATTTTTACCGTATAATCCTCTTCATACACTAAATCGGCAGTTGCAATTTGTCAAGATTTCAATTGAATTTAAAAAAAGTACCGGCAATAATCTTATTAAAATAATTGACAGCAATACAAAAATTATCCGCATTTAAAATTAAACAGTTTGCGGGCCCTCGGAGCCGAAAAAAAAATTAATTACGGCCATTATAGAAGGCAAAAGCCGCGTTGTAATCGAAGATCGCGCATCTCGCGGAACCTCATCGAATCACAAGTAACCGGATCGTAATTTCGCCAGCTGGAAATTGGGTCAGCGCGTCCAAAATCGTTATTACACATTCGGCGCACCACCGAAATACATAAATACGCGATGAGCGATACACGCGGGGAATTTACGTGAAAAAACGAAGTAGGAAGGAGGCAGAGGGGGGAGCGGAGCGAGTCGATTCCCGTAAACAGCAGGTGCGAGCGCCGCGCGGGAAACTGGCCCCCCGAGCTCTCGAGGCCTTTTTTTTATACCTCCGCAGCCCCACAGCGTCTCGTGAAATCGCTCGTTATCGACCTTCGAGTTTTACAGTTTGTTTGATCGTTTTATGGGGTGGGTTTTTCGTTACGTACCTCGTGCTTGTCTAATTACTTTCTTTTTTTTTACGAGTTTCTCTCGGCGGCGCTCCCGGTGTTGACGAGTAGTTGGCATTGTTTATTGCGCGCGTTACGTTTATACGCAGTCGATAACGTCTTTTGATTTAAAAAGTAAATTAAAGTTTGTAATTAGTTCGACGGTGTTTTTTTTTTCTTACTCGGGCTTATTACAAGATATATTTTATTGGCTGGAAAGTTAATCGCTCGCCATCATCGAGCATTAAATGATACACGTAAATTAAAATGTGAATCGTTAAAAAATCGAAGAAAGATCTTTCGAGAGCCGAGCTGTACTTACAAGTTTAGTGTTTTAGATTTTTAATGTTCTTGATGTGCTGCGCTGGAAAAAATTTATCATTTAAACTTGTAATAGTAAAATCATAACGGCGCTCCGTTTTACTAGCGTTTAACATAAATCAACTTGATCGTGTTAATTAATGCAACGTACGTATATTGCCGCAATGAATTACAGAGGGTTGTATTATGCCATAACGTTCTTAGAGATTTTCAGCTGGCCAATTTTTATGCTCCTTGTAAAACCCTCGCAAGTATATTATAAAATTAACGAACGTATATATTTCATCTTTTGTTAATTGAATTTAAAATTCCAATTTTATGCGATCGGCTACTATTGCAATTTCCTGTCTTGATTCAAGCAAAAATAAAGTGATCAGCAAAGAAAAAAGGATTTTATTGAGCTGGAACAGAATTCAAAGTAGTAAATTAATACGCGCGCGGCTGCAGTAGGCTGAATAAGCAAAAAGCTTTCCTTTGATCACTTGATCTCAATGCTCCTCTGAATAGGCGTAAAAATATTTTTCAAGAAAACACTCGATGATAATAAAACTGAATCTCGGCTTTCGTTGAATGCGTTTTCCAGCGTCATGCATAATTTTGCGCGCGAGCGAGCATTTGAAAGAGATCTCTTTCAGGCCTGAGTTATTTACGATAATTCCTCAGCGCGAGCATTCAGCGGATTTTCAATAACTGACGATAGGTAGTTTCATTCATGACTACTGTGCGCATGCAGCAGCATCTGATTGTACATGCGTCTTTGCTCGCAGCCAAGGACATCCTCTCCATTAAATAATATAAATACGCCTTTTCCTTAGATGATGTACGATCGTTACTTCAGTTCGCGCATGCGCGCCCTTTTTTTCGCGGAGCAATCGCCCGCAGACGGTAATAATAACAATATAATAAATAAAGTCGCGCAATAGATTAATTTTCGCTGCTTGCGCAATTCATTCAGACGACTTTGGATGCTAATGAAACCTTCGTCTCTTGGGATTTATTAATTTTCATTATGCAACCGGGCCCATTCAACGTGCTTTCTAAAAAAGTTCTTTTTGTTTTTCCATTTTTACTGCTGAAGCTACGCGCGATTCTATCTTGGGCGTTTTATCGTTTTGAGTTTTAAGGATTCCTTTTTCCGCCGCGAGCGAACGCGGAACTCGGGCAAAAAGTCCAGCGCGCCGTCCAGGAGGAGGATTTTTCTCCATAAAAATTAGCGTCGAGGTAGGGGCGGCCGTGGAAAAAGGCAGTTAATTTCGCTGCCGCGCGCCGTTTATTTTGGGGTCAACGAGTCGAGGAAGCGCGCCGCCCGGGAGAGAGAGAGAGAAATGAAGAGAGAAGGCCACGCCGCCGATGTGCACCGTTCGCATTCGTATATATGTGTATAGTCCTTATAACATGATCCTTGAACCGCGACGTCTTTCTTTCTCTCTCGCTTGGTGCGCCTCGCGGAATCAAGGCGCCTTCGGTTCATCCTCACACGCCTTTCTCTCCACCTTTAATGCCCCTTTTACGCTTTTGCCATTAGCGATTTACTTGAGATTACTTTAAGAGCTTTACCTTTCACTGTTGGAAAATTTGATAAATCGTATTTTCCTAAATACTGAAATTTTAACTGATAAATATATTACTTTCATTACAATTTTGTAATCGATTGTATTTTTCTTAAAAAATGATCAACTCAAAAGTGAAGATAATCTATTCTTAATTTGATTGATTTATGTGATTAGTCTGACTTTAATGAGAGAAAAGAGAATAGTTTAATTTTAAAATTAATTTGAATCAATCTTACATTAATTAGTCACCATCTTTTATTAATTCTGTATGGTTCTGTGTAATGATTTTGCTCTTATTGTTAGATCAGCAATTATGTTTAAAAGTAAGGTGATATTACGCACTTACTTCCAGAATATGTAATTATAGTGATTTTATTTTAGAATTATTATTGTAGACAATTTTCTTCCATAATAGTGTTGGATAAATTGTATTATTCAATGAAAAGGAAAAATGTAAGGATTTACCTAGTGTATGTGTGAATGTGGATGTGTACAAAAGTAGGGTATATCAAACTTTATACATTATCAGCAAATTCTTATGGATAATTCAATTATAGTGATATCAATTTAATCAGAAACTCTGAAATCAGTAATTCGCATTATTATCTCAATAGTAAGGGGTATTGTAGTCATGTGTTTTTAAATGTAAACCTTTTTTTAACCCGTGCTACAAGTAAATTAAAAAGAAGCATGCTACTTGTAAGAACAGCTTTAACCACTCAATTTGAACCGAAACCACAGCCGGTAGTGTTTCAAGTGTAATAAGGCCCGATCCCTCTTTCACCTTCGGTTCGGTTCTTATATACATATCGACGAGCCTGGCCGCGATGATAATTACCCAAGGCGTACGAGTTATCCGGGCGCCGAGGTATATACCGTATAACCGCTGAGCGGGTAGCGTGCCCGGCCCCGCGAAACGCATGACTCCTTTATGGGTTGCACTCCGCGTCGACTTCTCCACCGGCGCGCGCGCGGGTCGGAATGAACTTTAATTTTTGCCGACCCACACACACCGGGTCGAGAGCCGCCCGCTTCTTTTTTTCTCATCCCGTGTACTTTTTTACAAGTGCGCTGTAACCTTTTGAAACAGTTTAATTGGATTTTCACGAGGTTCTTCGAAAGACGGCTTGTGCAAGGGAGAATCGTTTTCGTACGGTACGTTTCGGAGCGCGCGCGCCTCGGCGAACGAGGGAGAAGAAAAAAATTGATTATCGCGTTATTCCGAGGCGCGCGGGACGTGCCGGTCGTGGCCCGAGGAAATGGGTGACTTTTGATGGGAAATTAACGAAAATAATGTTATATAATTTTGCTCGGAGTGTATGGTTGCGCGCTTCTTTACGAGCGCGTAACGGCCCCCCTACTCCTTTGCCACGCGGAGTTGCAGCGCGAGTCGACTTATATTGTTCATTTTTGCCGCTAGCGAGCGAATTCGGTGTCGTAAAGTGAACGACTGTGTACGCGCAACGAGAAGCGAGGGTTGTAATTTGAGTTATTTCCGTAAAAAATTGTTTTAAATGAGTTAATTTATACTGACTGCTGCTTGTTTTCTATGCGCTTCTTAATCCGTTTCTTGTACTTTAATAGTAATTTAAAAAAGTATAGGAGCATTAATTTTGTTCAAATTTTAAAATACCGTAATTAAAAATTATAAAATAGTCTTTCCGAAGCACACAATTTACTTATATTATTGGAGTAACTAAGTATTGAAAAGTATTATTAATAAGAACTTGATTACTAATAACCTTTATAACGAGTACTAAAAGATTCAGCAGAAGAAAAATTACGCATTTAAAAACAATAATTGAGTATTTAAAATTTTTAATTATTCATGCAGATAATAAAAAAGTAATAAAAAAGTAAATTATAAAAAAAAACGAGGAAGACAAAAATGAAACGAAATAAAGTGCGCCGCCTTAAAGGTGCATCGGAGGAATTCAAGTGAAGCGGGAGTCACTGACCCAACGTACATTTTCAGAATAAACCCATTAACGCGACCGGCCGCTTTGCGTAATGTCAGCGCGGGAAAATGCGCGCTCGCGCGTGTCGTTCTCTCCCTCCCGGGGCCCGACGCCTCGGCCAGACATACGCCACATTGTTCCGCCGTATATATAAACTCGCGCGAGCATCGTATAACGTACTTATTCATAAAGCCCGCCGCATCGCCGCGGGCCATCCCGCCACTATACGGCTCGCTTGATCGCGATCTTGATGCGCGAGCGCGCCCCAGAGCGTTTCCTCGTTTTTTCAATGACCGTAACTAGTTACTTCCCTTTTTTGGTTTTCTTTTTTAGGTACGGGTTTCTTGACTTCACTTGTGCTTCTCTGCGAAGTATCATTAAATTGTTTTTAATTTAGTTCAAATTTTTTTTAAGAATTTGCAGAAAATTTTGTACATTTTTTTCCTAACTAAAACTTAAAATTATAATCACATTATTAGATAACATATAAGATAAATCCATAGTAAAACGATTGCTTAATTGTACATCGAAGGGACATGAGCAAGTTCCTTCAAAAATACATAATCGAAAGCTGCAAGCATCTCGTAATATTCTGGAGTCAATCTGTAACTGGGTGCCTCGTGCGCTTTTTGCGACCGATATGTTCTTTGCGGCCTCTCAAGGAATAAGGTACACGCGCAATGGTACCCGCGCGTTGCGAAGTCACTCGTGAATCACCCGCACCGAGATTCGCATCGTCACGTCCTCGTGCAAGTCGGACCTGCAGGGCAATGATTCGACGTAACCCGTTCATTTCCCGCAAATGGAGTCGCTTTCCGTATGTCTCCAGGGGGCGCAATCATTTTGCTGCTCTTGAATTTGAACTATGGCAATTCACGTGCCTTATGATAATATTCAGAATGTAGTTTTTTTATTTTGCTCGTTTGATTATTGAGTTCTGTGAGTCATGTCTAATATGTTTCGGACGTCAGTGTAAGTGACGTATTTATGCGTGTATAATTATACTTTAGAAATTTAACACCCGCACTTTTGTAACCTCTGCGCTGAAAATTATCGAAAGTCATCGTGTTAACACGGCGCTGTTAGATAATGGCATCGTTGCAATAAATTTCGTTATTCGCTTTGTCTCTTCTTCTACAAGGCTACAATCATTTTGGCCACTAAATATTCCTTATTCAATTTATCACGTGCTAATTCTAAATGAAACATCGCTATGTGAACCCTGAACGGAACCTCGAAGCCTCAATTTCCTTCTAAACGCATGTCTTAAATTTCTTCAGCTGATAAATTGCCATACTCTATCGCAATGAAAAACTATTCTCAACCAACTTGTTCTGTGTGATAACCTAGTCACCTTCCTCCAAAATCACTCCACGAAGGATAAGCGCAAAGTCGTTTTCCGTTTCATTCATAAATTTTAAATTAACAACTGCATCATTTATACCAGACAGAAATTCTCTAGGTTTTGAAGAATGAGTCTCTGCTCCAAAAATAATAATACATATGCAAGTGTAACGCATCCCCGTAATGGTCTAGCAACCCTTTTCATGAATCGAGCTTCATGAAAGTTTCGTTCCCCAAGTTTAGTGTCCGTCAGTCAGTATTTTTAAACCACGGCCGAAGCAACAAAGGCGCGGTCGAGCGAGATGTCGCGGGGGCCAAAAAAATCGGCCGGGAAAATGATATCTCCACGGCACGAGCACGTGTGCGGCGTGCATTGTTCGCGCACGACCACCGCCGCGACAGCTGCGCGCGGACACGAAGGTTCGACGGACTCGAGCTCTCGTCTAGATATCGCTTTCGCCGAGCCGAGACACACCCCACGGGGACCGCGTACACTTACGTAGGAGTGACGCAGCGAGAGGAGAGGTGCTACATGTTGTACGGCGACGAATCCACGAAACAACTCCAGCTCGACGCTGCTTTTTCTCACGTTCGCTCTTTGCTCGTGGCGCGATGACTTTCGGGTGTGGGTCCTAGGTGTTGTCGTTGTTGCGTTCGCAAATTGAGTGTTTGCTTTTTTAGACCATTTTTTATGGTAGGATGTACCAGTTGTACATGCGGCGGGAATAATTTCTTTCGGAACTGCCTTGTAAATGGCAAGTAACACGTGTAAAAGTACCGATAACTTCGACAAGTTTGCAGCTAGCGTACATTTATGAGACGAACTTTTAGAAATTACATATTTGTTTCAAGAGCATAAAGAGATTATTTTAAGCAAGATCTTGGTATTGTTAATTCAAATGAATAACAAAGGTAAAGATAATAAATTGATAATAAGTTAAAGTTTAATTTCTTATTTAAATTTAAATAATTTTCTTAGTACAGTTCAATCCATTACTAATCATTTACTCATTTTAATTTAAAAACTGAATTTTAACTTTAAGACAAAATCTCCAATCTTTATTTTGTGATTTTCATAAAATAAGGCTATTCTAGTACAAATTATACTTTTTATAGGCCATTTATACATTTTTTTGTTTAATTATATAGCGCATATTAACCGTTCACACTTAAATCTGGCGAGTGTTTAAAAAATGAGTAAACTGTAAAATCCCTCGAACGGCTGAAATTGGATCTAAAGGAAATTACAGTAAGCCCACGGTGATGCCCTCTGAAAAAAATGAGAAAATTTGCAGCGCAAATTACACGCATAAATTTCGATCAAATAACTGTTCCGAAACTACTGTAAGGCTCTTACGCGCTCGTAAATCTTATCGGGCTCGCTCCCGAAAAACGCCCGTCCGAATATCGCTCGCAGTGAGTGCGGCTCTCGGAGCGACGAAAAAATAAGAAATCCCCTTTGAGTTTCCGATCGAGAGTGCGCCCGGTGCCACTCGTTATTCATCGCGCGCCAATCATTCGCCTCGTAAAAAGCGACGACAGCCAGTCCGCCTCTCATTTTGCATCGGCTAAGGAAACGCCGCTTTCTTCGGGCTCAATTTTTCGCGGCAACGAGCGCCGCTGTATATCTTCGTAACAATCGCTCGGCAGCGCAAAAGTCGACCGCTCCCCGGGTTTAATTAGTTCTCGTTACTAGCTGCCCCTCGCAATTTTCGACGGTCTCTTAATATCCGCTCTTCAAGCCGCAGAGTGTAAAAGGTATCAACGAGATACCTTTTGCGCTAGACTTTTTGTGCTGCAAAATTTCCAACTTTCTAATCGTAATTTGAATTTTAGTAATCAAGCAATTTCTTACATCGACCCATAAATCAATTAAAAAGTACGTAAAAAGTGACTTCAAAGTAAACACTTCGGCAAATTTCTAAATATTTTCTAATATCTGTATACCTGGTCTGCTTATACATGCGAAAGCAGACCGGCCGAGAGGCTCAATAAATTGCCTGGATATTTTTTCGTTTCTCGTTTTTATAGTCGCCTAGAATTATTTTGCGGTTTCTGATTAGATCGAATCTTCTCTGTCTTTCTCTTCTCTCCTCAACGTCGTTCAAGAGCGAGCGCACAATTATGGCCTCGAGCGAGATGCATCATCTCACGAGAATCAAGATTATGCCCCGCCGCGACTGTGATTCATCCTCTACGATTTCGGCGTAGATTATTGACATCGTTTTGTTGTCTGGTTGAAAAAGTCGCCGGTGCTCAATCTGCCACGACGCTAATTCGATGTTAATCGTCGTTTTATGGTTTTTAATCTGCATTATTGTAATCGCGAATCAAGAGGTTTCCGAAATTGGTGTCTACAGGTGACAGGAATTGATGTAATTCTTGAATAAAAATGAAATTTGAAGGCAGACGTCAATAAAGTATTATACTTTATACGAGCTGCTCCAACAAGTGTTTGCGATGTGCTCTGAAATGTCAGAATTTACAAATTAAACATCGAGTCCTGGAGCGCATTCATCCACTTCCTTGCGAGTCCTGGAGCACAAGCTTCTGAAGCTAAGGAACAGGTGAAGCCCAAACAGTGTAGCATAGGACTGTTCTACGCGCGCAGGTGCGTACTGACAGGATGTGATCACACCGGGCATGTATGTGGTGACATACACCAAATAACGTTACACTTAAAACGCATCTTCCCTGCGGAGCTGCCCGTGTTCTACGTATATCATTTACCGGGTGTACACAGAACTAAACTTTTTTAGATTAACCAGAACAGTTAAAAAAAATCATTTAATTGTTAAATTATGTTTAATAAATGATAAATTAAGTAGTCTTTAACTCTTTTTATGATTAATTATTTTTTAAAGTCGTTATTTAAACAGTTCTTTATAAGAGATCTTGTATATTTCTATAAGAAATCCGAAGAAGTTCTTTCTCACATGACATTCCGGTGCTTCTGAAAAACTCATTAAGAGTTCTCTTATTTTAGAATATCTTATAGAGTTCATAAAACAAATTCTTTTAGAATTTTTTACGAACCTTGATGTTCTCTGAGTCACTGTTGATCTAACCCCGCGAGCACACCAATTTCCTCCAAATGCAAATCTCACTTAACGTACTTTGCCCCGGGCGACCAGCTACAATTTTCCCCTCGCTTAAAAAGCCGAGGAATCCATTAATAATGACTTTTAACATCTGATAAAACGCAAGAGTCGAGGTAAACGGCCCAAGGAAGAGGCGCATCTGCCGCTGGCCCTATGAGAACCACTGGCATGTGTCGGCCTCTGACAAAAAAAAGTTAGGGGGGGGAGAGAGGGATTCTCGAGTGCAGGAGCTGCAAGGGGCTGCTGTGTATCGGCAGGCAGTCGTCCAGACGGCGCGCGGAAAGAACGAATGAGGGAGGCGAAAAGGCACCAATCAAGCGGGTCAACGGTGAAGAGCGAGAGAAAGTAAGGGTTCGCCGCACGGCCGCCCCTGCTCGAAACTTTGGCAGAGATTAAGTGGAGGGTACTTTTACTGCTCCGCTTTGGAGTGGCGCATCGTTTAAACTTAAATTTCAGACTGCTTCTTTAGTAATGCTATGTTTCAAATAATTTAATGAACACTATAGGTTACTAAATGTACTAAAGATTTTACATCGAGGAAGAGAATTAAATTTAATAATCGCGCTCAAAAAAACATTTGTTTTTTTAAATTTTCTTATATACGCTATAAGAGATATTTTATTCATTCACCTCTTTGCCAACAGGTGGTGCTTCGAGTACAGCTTTCGCTCGGCGATAGTAACGTACTCGAATAAAATGAACGTAAATAAAATTTCTTTCGTAGTAAAGCTACCGTAAAGCTATACATCCCAACATACTCCGGCTAGGCTGTAATTTCTCCTTCGGAAACAAAAAGCTACGCGCTCTCATTCGAAGTGCAAAAAAAAGGTGCAGTAGTCCAGAGAGAAAGATGGGCCGGGAGGGAAAAGAGAGAAGGGAGACCCCCTGGTTTCCGGTGCGCCGACGATGATGGACCCTCCGCACCTCGTATGTACGCGTATATCCCTTTATGCACACGGGCGCGCGCGCACCACGCGCTTGGTGCACGCGCGCTCGGAGGAAATGAAGAGAGAAAGAGAGAAAAGAGGCGCGCACGGGCAGTAGCGTGGCCGGCTTGCGCTCACCTCGTGCCTTCCCCTCGGAGTTTCGTAACTCCGACGACCTCCTCCGGCGCTTCCCCGGGCTCGAACAAAAGCATCCGCGATAGGATTTGACGATGTTTGATATTGACGGGGCCCGAGCGTTTTTCGGCCCTCCCTGAGCGCCATGATTTATTTTTTTACGAATCCATTATGCTTCGGGGTTTCGGGTTGCGTTTATTAAGGATGATGGATGTTTATTTTATTATGATGTTTAATTAATGTTTGATGTGCTTTCAATGTATTAATCTGCTGTCTGTTTATTTTTGTTTCAGGCGATTCCAACGCGATTCCCATGACGGTTCATAAAGGTTTGATACTTTCTTTATTCTAAAATAAATTGTAGATGCAGAGTAGAGTGGTACATACATAAATTAAAATGTTACATTTGAATTCGATCTATTAATTGACGTGCACATGGAATTGATGATTTGAAAATGGTAGGATAAAGTGAACATAAAAAAAATGTTTTCCCTTTTCGGTCTACGAACGGTTACTTTTTTCGTTATGGAAATTTTTAATAACAAATCTAAACTAATGCTGATGTTTATTTTAAAAAGTATATTAATTTACACACTAACTTTACCAAATATTGAACTGGTTCTTACGTCTCTATGGCGTTTCCTGGGTATATTTTAAGCAAAGGGAAAAGAGTCTACGCGTGTCATCAAGTCACGGAATAGTCCGAGCGGAACTCGAGAGAACAGATAAGCTCCGAAAATATTTGCTTCGCCAACGACACGTTCGTCTTCTCCATTTCATTTTTTTTCGAGGAATCGCCCTCGCTAGTACTATATGCAAAAGAAAATAGTTAGCGTAAGCTACAAAAAATCAGCAAATGTTTTAAAAAATGTATCGAACAAATCGCGTCGTGGTTTCGTTTTATAATGCAAGCCTGTGATTCTCAAGAAGTAAGAGGATTCCATAAGGCATTGCAGGAGCAACCGGAAAAACTCAAGTTACTGCGCGTAATAAAAGAGACGAAAAGGAAACATTTACTCGGATATTTACGCTGAGTTTAAAACGCTTGAGATAAGCACTTGACGAAATTTTTTTATTAGTTTTTAAAGTTTAAAATAAACGTTTGCATAAAGATAACAGAAAAAATATTGGATATTAAAAACGAAATTTCCTAAGCGTTGCTTATTATCCAGAGATTTTAATTTTCTCCCCTACGACCTCGCGTTAAATGATTATGGGTGTTGCGATAAAAGAGCGCCTGAACTCGCTCTCGGATCTTCCTCGTGCCGCCGCGTGGCATCTGTTGCTCAACTGCATTTTTTGTGCACCGACCGACCCGGACAAAAGGAGAGGCCCGAGGAGGGTCAAAGTATCCCTGAAAGTATGGCAAAAAGACGAGGAGCAAAGAAAAAAAGAAGAGAGAGCCAGAGAAAGAGAGTAGCGTTACTTTAGTGTACTAAAAACGGTCTTAAGGGCAGAGTAATAAAGTCTGGTTTATGGGCGGAACCCACCGATTTTTATGAAAAATTTTCACCAAAATCGCTTCACTTCATCTCGACATTTTTTAACTTCATCGTTTTACAGTCCCCGATTGAAACATTAACTCTGACTAAAGGAGAAACCCCTCTATCAGAAAAAAATTAACCCAAGCAAAAAGCAAGTGCTTCGCGAAGATCCGGGAATATGGAAAAAGGGACTCCGGCGAAGGACAAGCGCCTCGAATGGAAAAAAGGTCGAAGACGATTACAAGCGAGGTCCTCGACTGCGGGGGCGGGAGTCGCTGGCAGCTTATAAGGGGGAGAGGGAAAAAAACGTCGAGCAGTAACGGAGGAGGGAGAGGACCGTCCGGCGCGATCGCAGATAGATAAAGTTCGCGAAGATGAAACCCGATAAGCCGCTGGCTCGTTGACCATTACCTCGCCGCTGCGCCTTTTCTCGCTAACGAATTTCGCCTTTTCTCCCCCGATCCGCACGCGGAGCCGACTCAAGAGTCGCACGACGGAGGCCCCACGTTGCGCTTCGAATGCACCGCAGAAAGTGCAGGCAGACGTTCGGTGACTTTCTTTTTACGACATTAATAAGGCCGGGCTCTTTGTATTCGTTTTTCACTGCGGGTTCACGGTGTTGTATCCAACGTTGTTCCGGGCTTTGAAAAGATGGTTAACTACTGTAATACCGTGGGATTGAAGTTTTAATTTATTGCGCTGCAGAATGAAAAGAAAAGAATAGTGGGGATTTTTAACTTTGCTAGCGTCATCAGTTGCATTATTACACTGTCCAACAAATTCATAATTTAGTTACTTTCGTTAAAGTATTAAGAGCTTTTGCATTAGTTGACCATATCTAGATATCGTGTTTGATTAAACTTATAACACGAAAAACGAAACAGAAGCTAACAAATTATTTGTTGGACGGTGTAAAACGCTTGCCTATACAATTCTTTCGGTTTAAACTTATAACCAGTGCTGTACTGTTGCATGTATAATTGTTTACTTTACATTCATACTTTACACTCATTTGTTAGATAGAAAACTGAATTTAATTTAATTTGAAAATTTTGTGTTTCAGTTACAGTAACTTTTCGTTAAAAAATAATTTTAAGAAAACTGTTTTTAAAGGTGATCTGTATCTTTTTGTTAAGGGTGTGTTTTACCCCTTACCGCTGGATTAGAATGTAAAAATATGTCTAAAATACTCATCCGCTTTAACGTTATAACAGAAAAAAATTGCCAAGGTGCACCTAGACTAGTTTCCTTGTTAGCCATTAGTGTCTGTCGGAAATTCGCGCGAGGGGTAAAGGATACGTCTACCTAGGAGCGAGAGCTCCCTGCAACGTTTGCAGTCGCAGTATATCTATATCGGCGAGGACGTGGGGTCGTGAGCTCGCACGCGCGCCGCGGATGAAAACGCGAACGGGTTATGTACCGGACCTAGTTAGCCGGGGGACCTGACGCTAATAGGCTCCGGGGGCTGCCGTCGCTACCTCGCGCGAACTTCACCTCATCTCCTTTTTCTTTTATACTTTTTCCATTCGTCCAAAATAGATCTTTCTTTCACTTTCTTTATCCGCGTTGAAATCGAGTTCTTTTTCTTGCTTTCACATTGCGACTTGCGAGACTTCAAAAATCATCGATAATAATAACTCTTAAATTGCAACGATCAACTTCCACTGATAATGAATCAGTGCGAATTCGATGAAACCATGAAAAATCAGACGTGTTTGCCCAGATTTTCAGTGTAATTTCAATGATTCTCTATTGCAGAGAAGTATTCAACAAGATTTTTTATAATGAAGATCTGCAGAAAGTGTACGATTAATTCGAGTTTCCGAATCAGATGCAAATCAGCCGTCAGAAAATTAGTCCTAACGATAAGCAGGGACTTATCCGGGGCTCGGATCGCCGCGTACAAAATTGAAACCTCATGCGGCCTCATCAAGCGTGCGCTGCATCTCCCGTCGTTGTCTCAATCGGCATTCCTCGAGTTCCTCTCGCGGCCCGATTGTTTCTCCTCGTGCCGCCGGGCGATTAAAAAAAGGGTATCTCTCTCTTTCTCTTTCTCGAATCAACGCCTTCGTTTCGTGCGCTCCGAAGGCGGCGCTCCGTTAACTGCGCCCCCTCGCCACCCGGGGCACGCGATCGAATGCACCTCGTCATCGCACCGCGGGGACCGAGGATGTTCCGCCGTCGTCGGACTTATGCGCGGTGCCGTGCGCGGGCTGCTCTTCGCGTGCTCCGCTGCTTGCACGCGTATACTCGGTGCCTGCATTTTTACGTCCTCTACTCTTCGACGTGATTGAGGTCGCGAGCGTAAGGTTACTTACACGTCGGCAAACCTTGGGTTTGATCTAATTTTCAAAAATGATTGTAGAGCGAAAAAATAATTGCTTTTTTTTTAAAATCAGATCCTAACAGAAAAAAATTCTTATACAGGATTACTAGTAAATTTTCCAACCGTTGTAATGTAATTACAAGTATTTCGTACTGATTACAGTTTGTTTCGGTAGTAACTTTTTTATTATAACCTTGTGCAGGTTAAATTGTGAGGAAATTAATTTTCATATTCAAGGAACATGCAGTTTTTGCAATAGATTGCTTTGTAGACATAATTTATATGTAAAATAGATTAATTTCTATCTTACCTCTCTGCCTGGTATCAGATTCGAAAATCTGAACATCTTATGTTTCCTGCATGCAATCTCAATTAAACTACGGATACCTAAATTTATAATGCAATAAGAAATATTGATTAGATGATTAGAAAACTAATTTATACTTAATAGAACTTCCTAATAATTTCGTGTAAGAAAATAAAAATATTCTTTTTGTAATTTGTATTTCGTAATGTTTATCTTTTCTGCGACACTCGTTAGTTCGAGCAGCGCCGAAAGGACTTGCGAAGGTAAACGAAGGGCCAGTGGTTTTTCCGAAAGCTGAGTCACGTCTGCTTGCACGGCCTTTTTTTTTCTCTCTCTCTCTCCTTTCTTTCTTTCTTTCTCTCTCTCTCTCTCTCTCTCTCTTGGCCAGCACCGGAATAAGAAATGAGGTGCCAATGTCGCTGAACAATGACGTGCGCGCGCTTGTGCGAAGATACCTCGCCGAGAGGACGCGAGAGAAATAGCGAATCTCTCCTTTTTACGTCTGCGGGTATCTCCGCGAGCCGCATACATAATGGAACTTTACTCTTCCGTATACTAAGGGAATGCCACCACTGCTTTATTATTTTTACCTGCTCGATGTTATCCGATTTTCTTTTATTCTCTTGACATTTTTTATTGCTTAATATAGCTCTAGATATTCAAAATAATTGTAGAATTCGCTGACTTCAATGATGGTAATTGTATTTGTCATAATTTGATATTTTTTAAATATCCGCTCAAAATATACTCTTTTGCGACTTTTGTTAATAAATGGAAGTATTATTGGCGAATGAACAGATACTCGTACTGGTAATATGATCATCACTTATTTTACGAAGAAAATACTGTAATTAACATTTAATTTTAAAGCGTCTGCTTCTACTAATAACTAGTTTCTACCTAACGTTTTGAGTACGAAATCAGTTCGTATTATCGCCTTTATTTTATTTTTAGTGTCATACGAGTATAAATTAACAACCGATAATTGTATATCGAGCGATGGTCACCGTTGTAGGCAGGAGATAGTACACTGCGAAGGACACCCTTGCAGTCTGTTATCTGTTAATCCGAGCAGCGACTAGCGTGCAGCTGCCGCAGCAGCCTCCATATCGCGGGATTGTATTTTTGCAGAGATCTATAACCAGCTTTGCGATCACAATCGTCATCTCGACCCGTTTTGCAATTATCCACTCGATAACGGCACTCGGGTTTGAAAAAAATGCAATTAATAATCGCGACTCGGGCGCAAAAAAAACGGAGAAGGACGTCGACTGAGGGGGGTGACAAGTCGCCGGGCGCAATAAAGCGCTTCATCGACGCGAATTTTCCCACATGCGTAAAAGGCTACTTGCGCCGGGACCATAATCCTTAATGCGCAATTAATCTTAATTCCCGCGGATCGAGCGCCGGCGCGCGGGCTTATTATCGCTCGAAATTAACGCGGCACACTGCCGCCTGGCCTGTTCGCCTTAACGATCTCATTATGTGCATGGGGGACGTCCTGGGTGCAACACGCGAAAAATTGTGGAAGCCTTCCTGATTGACGTGGGTGCGCGTTTTTATGGAAATTCACGCGACCGATGCCGCAGACTTGCACAACACCAGAGTATTGTTGTGAGAATTTTTGTTCGCTAGGCGAAATCGCAATTTAGATTCGTGTTAAATTTGATGAGGCCTTTGTATACTTGGTGATTGAAAAATAATAATGAATTTCATTTTTTTTATATGCTTCTTGATTATATTTTGCAATAACAAGAGCACGTAAAGTAGATCCATATTAATATTGTGTTTGATTATGTAATAGTTACATAAATCATTCTTTTGAAAGTATTTTATACACTCATTCATGTCAAGTATATACTTACCATAAAGTAGAAACAAATTAATTAAAACTAAGACGAACAACTTTACCCTCTGATAGCAGAATGAAATTTTAATGATGATATTTACTGCCGTGAAGAAAATTGTACTTTTATCGACGCGCATTTAAAGGGCAGCATTTGTTAAAATAAATTAACCATAATAATAGTAATTGTGCAAAAGAAAGCCTCCGTTATACTTGTATTTCGGTAAAAAAAAAAATACAAAGGCCTTGTTATCATGTCGACAGAAACTGCGATTTCTTTTGACGATAGCAATTTCAATTGCTCATCAGACATCAAGGTAAAACGTTAATTACCAACGCACCCAGTGATTCGAGTCCAAAAATTTAATATGTGCATCTCTTTGGAAAGGGCAATTGGCAATGATCGCGCTAGCGAGTCCGCCTCACACATCGTTTGCCGCTCTCGCATCTCGTTCCATCGAGGCGTAATTATCGAGCCGTGAGCCTCCCTCGTGCGCATTTATCTCTCGCCCGAAATCCTAATAACTGTTTTGCATTTGCCTGCCGAAAAAAAGTATGGCGCGCGAGACTCCTTCATTAGGTTAGAGCTGAACTGGTCTTTCGCTCGCGCGTCAGGCGCTACAGCATCAGCGAAACCAGAAAATAGTAAAGAAGGAACGAAATAATCCCCGGGACTAGAGGTAGCTGCATCCAACGATCGGAGGGGGGGCTCGGCTGGTAATTTTCGAATCCCTCCGTGACTCTCGCGGCCGCGCGCGCACGCCAAGGCGGGCCCCCGATGGAAGCGCGAGGTAACGATTAAAGTCCAATCCGATTACGATAAGACTTTCCTGCTGCGCGGAAACTACGGCTCCGGCGTAATTCATCGCTGTATACTTTTTCGCGATCGGCCGCGATTGCGGTAATCGACAATTCAGCTTCGTTAAAAAGCTGTTCGAATGAAATCTGTGGAATTAAATCTGGCGATATGGCGTATCTCTATATTTCGTGAAAATTAAGATAATCGTGGTTCGCGAATCTTTCATAGGTTTTGTCTCATAGGGAAAACTTTGTTCACATAGCACTGCCAAAATTGATCAAAGTAAACTCTTCCTAGTTCCGCCTTCTTTCCACTAATCAGGTCGGCGATGCGATTGTGACAGGTGAGTGCAACGCGAAACGGCAAGCTCGTTACAAAACGAACCTCACGCTTCTGTAACCCCTTACCTCGGTACTGGATTAATTAATTAATACTCGCCGTTCCTCTCCTTAATGTGCATCGTAAATGATTTCTTTTTTTTCCACAGTGCCGTACAGCATTTTTTGTTTTCGTTTCTTAGCCGCGGCGTATTATCGACTAGCCGCGAAGGCTTTTCCATTGGCGAAGAAGAGATTGATAGCGATTGATACACATTAAGTGGTAGTGCTTATGTGCATACTTGCTGGGGGTATATATGCACAGCGGGCGCAGCGGTGTCCTGTAATGAATTCTTGTTTATTGCTAATAGTCGCGTTGACGGCCGATCGGCCTCGAGTATTTTAGTAGGCAATCATTTTTCACGTCGATAGAGCCGCGCTATTTGTTTTCTTAATTAATCGTCCTCGCCGCGCAAGAACATCGGTAATAAGCATTGTTAGCTGCAGTTTGTCTTGCTTACGTAATTAATAAAGTCACGCTCTTTGTCTTTGGCGCTTAAGATATTCCGCGTGAACAATTAAGTGGATATTAATAACGAAAAACAAATTATAAGGAATTCCGCGAGTTCCTTACTTCATTTATCATTCATTATTAAAATTTCTTATTTCATTAAAAGACAAAAAAGCTAAGGAAAAAGTGTACATAGTCTGTGGATTTTTAAATTTGAAGTTACTAATGTCCAAAGATGCTTGTATGGCATCGGATAAAAATGAAGCAGCTTTCGCTCGGGTTTATTACGGACGCGTTAACCTGCGCAGGCGCATGAACTTCGTAAATTACACGCGTATAGCCTAAGCGAGGCGGCGCTTCCCTTCCTATACACCCGCCGTTTTTGCCGTCCCCGCCTTGAACCGGAGCATCGAGACTCCCTCTCCTTGCGTCGAAATCACCAAGTCGCAGCCAAAGAGTCTGATGCCCGCACTGCGCGGATAAGCATATCGATTGCATAGCTTTTATGCAGCTCGATTCTCAACGCGCGGAATGGGTGTATCTCGTGCAGTGTTCCGAGGTCGGAACAAGATGTTACGATAGCGTCTGGACACAATCGAGCAATGCTTGTACGGCGGTTGTGTACCTGTGGGAATTACGCGTCTCGGTTGCGGATACGACGCGTATCAAGGCGTAAACCGGCGTGACGACGAGCGCTAATGGACTTTTCAGGCGGTCAGTGAAAAGCGCAGTCCTCCCACTGACACGGCTTGTTGCCCCGTATTAAACGCTCGCTGGACGCGATGCGGCCCAGAGACGCTCCTCGTTTTTCCGTTGCGCTGCACGGGCAACGGTAGAAAAGCACGCGCGTAACGTATACCGATCGTGTATACGAAAACACTTGCGCGCAATTGTGTGGAAGCTAAATTGAAAAGATTAAAATTAAAAAATGTTTTGTTTGAAATTATCGAGTTTTTCTCCAAACGATAAAAATATTTTTATATTTTTTGTTTATTTAATGGGTAGTTTGAGAAATGACCATTAAATCGGCAGGAAATTGTTGCATTGATCGGAATAAACTAAAAGGTTTCTTGTCGAGAAATTTTTATAAAAATACCCTATCTTCATTTTTAATTATTTTATTGTATACTTACAAATACAAATTATTTATTGCATTTACTTTTATTTTAATATAATGGAATTAATTGATAATTAGTGAAAGTACGGTTTCGGTGATTTTCTTTATGATTTTCTTGCTAAAACCACTCTTTTTTGTGCAAAGAGGCAGTGAACTGTATCATTTAATTTAGTTTGGAATAACTGAGAAAATTCCTCAGTGGTTAATCAGTGGAACGAAAAATCGCGGGCGAACCAACCGCAACAGCTTAGACGTCACCTTGTCACCGAGAGCGTCTGTAATTCATGACAGTCGTCGAAATCAGTCGACCATCTCCGTCAAGCATTAGCGATTACCGCAAATTTTTTTTCGATTGACTTTTATGTCATAAATTAATCTTGCTTAAACTAACTTTAATTTATGTATGTACTCATGTTTTAATTGAAAGATTTATAAATCAACTTTATTTCTAAAATATTGTTTAATTTTTTGTTTCAGGTAAGATCATTTTCTTAGATACAGTGGAAAAGAAAAGCGTCTATAACGATTTTCAATTTAGAAAACAAGGTCAGATCTTTCAAATCGTATAATAATTTTCATCCCGTCGAGAAAAGCATACAAAACCATAAAAAGACCGGTAGCTCTAAAAACATACGAACGATGCTCTCGTCTTGCATTCCTCGCAACCAAACAACACACCTTGTTTAAAAAAAAAAAAAAAACTGTCAATGCCCCGTACAGCCCCACGAGTAGTCCCTCGCTCCGGCGCACGCATCCTTCCTCCGCCAACCTCCTCGGCTTTATTCCTTCAGCTTCGCGGCAAGTGGCGAAGCGAAAGAGAGAGAGCCGGGTGCAAAAGGAGGTGCGCTCGCGCGGGGGCCCCATACAGGCGCGCGCGCACGCACGGGCCCGACTTTTTCAGCTCGGCCAGTACTGGCTCTCCCTCCTCGGGCCGAAGAATCGGGGAAAGGAGCGGGGGCCCCTGTGGGAGCCCGGGAGGCATCGCTCGCACGGCCCGTGTAATGTGGTGCAAGGTGATGGCGTGCGGCGGGGCCCCCCGACCGCCGGCAGATGTTCCGTTGCCGCCGCCCGCCCTCGCCCTCTTGCCGCCGCCGCTCAGGGGTGTACAAAGCCCGCGCGTGCGCCCCACTTTCGCGCGCGCCCTCGCCAACGGCTACCGACGACGCGCCCTCCCCCCACAGATCGCTAGGCGCACGTGCTCGCGCATTGATGCACCGCTCCGGGTACGACGGCTGCTATGTACCCCGGATTTTCACGGATTATTAGATTGGGGTCGGGTTGAGTCGTAGGGAAATTCGTTTTGACGGACAGCCGCTTTTTTCGCGGGTTGTGGATTTTCCGTTATTCTTTGACGGTTTATATTTCGAAACTGATGGGATGAGGTAGTTTATACTATCCGAAATACTCTCAAAATTTAATTCAGTGTAAGAAATAGCAAAATAATTAAAATATTCACTTATTCTTTTGAACTAGTTACCGATTTATTACTGAATTAAAGCTGAAGAGGTAGAAGAGAGGGTATTTCCTTATGGTTCCGCAAAATTCAGTATAAGATTCTATATATGAAAAGTATCAAAGATTTTAAGATTTTAATTTATTATTATAAATTTATTGCTAAACAAATGAGTTTCTATATTTGTACAAGAGCGATGAAGCGATAAGTTAAGGATCGGTAAGGCGCGGGTCTGTAGGTGCTGCCCTCATTTTAGTTCGGTAGGGGATGCAAAGAGAAGTAGAACAGTAACCTACTTTATCGACTAAAAACTGAGCAAGAGATCGAAAACAGATTCCTGTAAGATACAGTCTTCCTCACAAATGTAAAATAATTTTACGCAATTACAAAAAATTTAGTCGATTTTTTATTAAAATTAAACATATAATTGAAAATCGTATCGTTGCTACGCACCTGCTCTTTATTTACAATATCATTTGTATTCACACTACAACAAACTGCAATTTACAATCTCGTAATTCCACGGTGTTGCAACATTTTTTTCGCCGCGTAAAAGGCAAGGAAGGGAGTCGGGGGATCAATAAAATCGAATGAAAGGCCCGCGAGTGCAGCTGCCGCATCTGACGCGCACGTTACACGCGCGGGAATTTAAACTCCTTTTATTTCTTTTGTTTAAAGGGACTCGCGTGATTCCCGTTTAAAGTCCACTTGACTCGATCGCTGCGCCGATCATTTCGAAAATTTTTGCCGGTTTTTTGCCCGCTCGCTATCTTAATTAGCCTTCGAATTTTTTCATTCGCCCTACAATCGTACCGTTACTTCCAAAATTATACGTACTGTTTCTTAATGACACCGGAGTTGATACAAATTACACGAAACTTTAAAGTCGATATAAAATTAATTTAACGATCACAAAGTTAAATTTTTTATTTCTTAAATAAAATTTCTTTTGGTGTTTTTTCGAAACAAACGAGCGATTATCGTAATTCGAGTAAATCACTGCTCGCTTTATAGAAGACTCAATATTTGATAAAATGTAACTAGACAATAACAGCGAGTCTATAAAGGCCGTTAACGAACGCCTGCAATGCATACACAATACTTGCTTACTCCGGGCGAAGGTAAACAAAATAAGCGTCGAGGCATTGTCCGCGCGCCCCCGGATAAAAAAAGCATTAGAAGGCCTTGTAAGGGTTAAACAGCGTGTTTCTCTCTCCCTTTCTATCGGGTTCTCACGTTGGGGCAGTGCCGGCTCGTCTCCTTGCCGGTGGCCCGTCGCGCCGCGACGAAATCGAGAGGCGGGTAAAAAGGAGGAAAAAGGCTAAATTCACGGCCGCGGCTAACGAATGGCCATAAATTGCGCAATAGAAGGGCTTTCGCGCCACTTAGTCGAATGTTCGCCGTGCCATTATAATACAATAGGAGTCGCGCCGACACCGCCAGCGCAGGGATAAAGGCGCACTGCTGCACCCGGGATACTCTTAGAGTCTTATAAGTTGGAGTTTGCGCGACTGGTGCTGTTTTTTACTGCGAGGGAAAAAATCTAAGATTTAAGGACTAAATTAAAAGTGATAATGTTTGGAAGTAATGATAGGATAAAATATTGTTATCATGAAGTGAAGTGAAATTTCACTTAAATAAGTAAATATTCACTAAATCAATTTTAATTAAGGGAATTTATAATAACAAATAAACATTTTACTAATTATTTTCACTAAAAATCCAATTTCACAGATTCACTTGTATATAGAGAAAGAAAATACGTTGTCTTGTTTAATCTTAAATGATTAAAAGCAAACACTGGGATATAAATATAGATTATCTTCTGATAAGCAATAATAGTAATGACTATAATAAAAGTACTTTAAACTGAATTATGCAATCAAAATTCCTACGCCACCAGTAAACAATCACTAACACGGTAAATCGAAATCAAGCAAACTGCATCAATCACGAAGCGATCGTCAGCGAAAATTTGCTCGTTAAAAAAAAGTATTCGCCTTACATCCGCGATCGGCAATCACCCCCCTCCCCCTGGCCCGTCGCTATAAAGTAATCAGTGCTCGTATCGCGGGATGGAAATACGCGCGCGATGAGCACCTCGCCCGAAAATTTATCGGAGTCGATGCCCTCTCCCGGTAACAGCGGCACGAAGGGCGAGCTTTCAAGAGGCCGACCGGCCGTCATAAATAATGCGTTTGATCGGAGAAATTTCGGCGCGTTATACCGGGCACCGCGTTACAAGCTTTTGTCCTTGGCCCCGCCGCCGCTGATTCCTCCCCGCGCGGAACGCCATTCGTTACGAGGCTCCGCGACGTTTTAATCACCCGGTGCCGCGGGTACCGTTTTATTCGGCGATCGATGAAAGGAGAGGGTAAATCTGTTTGAAGAATTGACGGTTGTTATGCGCATCGCGAGGGTTTCTTTCTTGACTCTTTTTTCTTCATCTTCGAAGTGAGCTTGCCGATTTTTTGAGGTATCATCACGTTCCACGGGATGTAATTAAATGATTACAATTATATTTAATGCTTCTCACCTTGCAATTTGCTTACAGTTATTGATACAATTAAATAAATTTTTATGACGAATCGAAAGGTGCAGCAGAGTCGATGAGGTGTACCGATTACGCGTGGCGATTTTTTTACGCGACAAAAGAAAATGAAATTGAGTTAATTTACTCCGTGAGTACATCGCGGTGTAATTAGTTTCATGTTCTGCTAATAAGTTATCGGCTTTAGTAGTTTTTTGTTCTTCGAAGCGAGCCGTCGAGAGTGAGATATCTTTAATTATTTATTAGCTTACCAAAGTGCTCGTGTAAATCTTTAATATTTATTGGCCTTTGCCGATGTCCACTGTCCTAGATGGTTTTTGCTCATTAAAACGAAATCTCTTGGAACGGATACACGTGAAAATCGATTGGCCCGACTTTTTTTGTAACAGTTTTTATTCGGTGGGACAGATACATGAATTACTTTGTATTTTCGTCATCTCGTTTGGCGTAACACTTTAAATTATGTTCACAATGTATATTTATAAATATAATTGATTTAATCAAGTGATATCTTGTTTCGAAAAGTTTATTAAACGTAAATAATTTTTTTGACTTCACTCGATTGATTCAATATTGAAAAGTAATACATCAATTTTTTCGTAAAAATTTCATAATTGAAGAATTTTTTAAATTCACCATTAATAAATTCAGTTGGTCAGTCATTATCAAAAAGTTTTTGCGCTCATCTATCACAATTCAAAATTAACTTATTACTAAAAGAAAATTCATTCCAATAACCACCGGCTCATATTTCAATCAAGAATCTCCATCAATTATTCATTATGAAAATTCTCATCCGATTGCTTAATCCAATCGCACTAAACACATACCCTTTTCGGCGCTCATTGGCTTTATAGTTAACCGATTATCGTAGCACTGAAAAAGTGTACAGTGCTCGTACCGCGAAAAAGCTCAGGGAGTTTTCTCGACAGCCTACAATTTCTTAATTGAGTTTACACGGCGGAATGCCGTAACAATCCGCAGCAATGCGGTGTGCATGATTTCGTCCGCACGGCCAATTACGCAGCGGGCAAGCGGAGTGTGACGCCGCGCGCGTGGACCCTTCGCGTTATGCGGAGCCTGCGTGCGCCCTTTGAAGACCACCGACAATGCGCGCCGAGCGAAAAAGGCGCGCGCGCGATTTGAGGTGTACTCGCGGATACTGCATTGTATTTTTCCGCATATTCTGCTTGCACATGGCATCGCTCATAGAATTCCTTCCGTTTCTTCGCTTTTTCTGTCAGTGCGCTGGCTGTTTGTCAGCTGATTAAGTATATGCAGTGTGCAATATTTTAGCGACTGGATACCAGTCTGTAATTGATGAATGCTTGTTGGTAAATTGCGATAGTTCATTTGATGTTTAGTTAATTTTCAGTTTTTTGCAAAGTTACATAAGTCTTATCATTGTAAACAAATTTGCAGGGGTTCGTGGTTTCACGATTAATTAAATTTCTGTTAATGATCTGTCAATGATTTCAGTTTCTTATTATAAAATTTTCAATTTGAATATCTCAAAGATAACTTAAAAAATTACAGTAACTATGGTCGTGGGACAGTTGAGCAAAAGAGGCGAAATAAATCTCAAAGGTCCGGAGGAGAGAGAGGTATTGTATGTCGAAGCGGGCGGGTGTCGAATGTCGCTCTCTCTCTCTCTCTCTCCCTTTCGAGCGACGTCCCGCGCCCGACATTCCGAAAAGCGAGCTCGCGGACTTCCTCCCACGTGGGCCCGGCGAGCGCGCGGAGCCTCGCTCGGGATACAGTGGCTCCCATTGTGCGCCGCGGAGGAGTTTGTCAATAACGCCTTTGATTGGCGGCGGTGCGTGAAAGTGAGGTCGGGGCGCGCTGATGGTTTTCGTTGAGAAATTTCGACGGGCTGTTGCTCGCCCGCCGCTGTATAATTGATCGCGCGCCGAGCGTGTTGTAGCGGCAATAATTGGCTCCTTAAAACCCGCCATTAAATTCCAATCGACGCTTGTTTTCTGTTTCTATTAATCCAAATCGCTGAAAGAGACGTTTGATTGCCTTGAAATTTATATCCCCCGAGTGCAAATGCACGTAATGCATTATTGTCTCGTCGAGGTGCAGTAAGACGATTAATAAGCGAGGCAAAAAAGAAAAAGTGCAATCGGCGCCGTTTACTCGATCCTGAAAATGGAGGTTCTGCGTTCGCTTATCTTTTCTATGCGCCTCGACAAAAAGCGCTATCGGCCGGACGTATTCCTCGAGACGAAGAGAAACGAGCGGCCCGGCGAATCTAAGCAGCGTGGCATTCGGATACAAGCGCGATATTTCTCTCGGTCAATGTTTGCCCGTAGGAGACGGCGCACCGCTAATTTTCTGATTTAACAACGGACTTTTCCCCGGCGTCCCTTCGGCCGGCACCGGTCACAGGCCGTTAATTACGCCGGCCTAATCATGCGACCATTGCTTTCAAAATAATTGCCGGCTATTTACGACGTCCATGCAAATTGGAACGGCGCATAATTGTTCGCACGCGTGCGCTCGCAGAAACCGGTCCCATTATCATTAATGGATAGAGCCGGCGCGGCGTTTTATCGGGACTCCAAAGCCCGAGTGTCCATTAGGTTCGTAATAATGATATTGAGGCGGCCTCCCTATCCTTCCTTTGCTCTCTTGCTCTTCCTCTCTCTCCTCTTTTTGGCGGCGCGGAATTTTTGGCACATGCTCGAGGGCAGCGAAAATTATGCTGATTTTATGCATTCGCGAGAGAGCGAAGGAAGAGGATCCACCTACGATGGCCGAAAAATACGGCAATCTCCTTTACCGCTCCGTCACTTTTTGCATCAGTTTTGTCTGCATTTTTTTTTAACTTTTAGTTTTTTTTATAATGAGATGGAATGTTCGGAATAAATCGTTTTTTATAATTATTCATTTAGTGATATATTTGCACTTTATAAAGATTTGAAGTTTTTTTAATTCTGTTATGTTTTTACTACGTAAGACTTTCGTTGTATTATTTAATTTAATTAAATAGCAACCCTTAGTAATTCTAGAGGGATACTCAGGAGCTTGCACTTGACCTTATATCACAAAATTATATTTATGAATATTTCAGAAAAAAATTTTAAAAAAACCTACGCGGAGAAATCAAAGTCACTCAACAGATATTTTTTCCTCAAATAAACTGTTTGTAAGCTTGCACTTTATGTTTATCGTTATTAAATCTCAGCTATAAGTTGCATGTAAGTAACGTTATCATTAGCCCACGCTCCTTCGGAAGAGGTGCATGCATCAACTATAAATATTCACTTTGTATTAATGCCAGCGTTTTACATGTAACAGTTCGCCTAATCAGCAAAACGAACATTCGCAGCGGGCCACAAATCACAGGATCGCGTTTCTAACGGGTTCATCAAAAGATCCACGTCGCTCCGCACTCGGGATAACCGCAGCGGCCGGCGGCTGCACGTGCGGCCGAGCGGTGGGCGAGTGCGCCTAATGAATCGATAAAAATATATCGGTCGCGCGGGGGAGTGGCCATTCATAAATCGCAATTACGCGACCCCGGAGAATTTAGCGATTAATTTAAAACGAGGCGCCCTCCTTTTCCATCGCGATACAAATTGCAACGCGAGCACATCGACGCCCAATAATTCATGAGCGCGGCCGACGCACAGTTTCGATTTAAACCGGCCTTATCAATAGGATCGATCGCTTTTAAAGTCAAAAGCGTTTGGGTCTAGATACATTACGTAATAATATTAACTGGTACATTTTCCGCCAGGTGGACTCTGGCAAATTTTCCCCAATACGGGTATGCTGTTTCAGTTTTATATATACACATCAAGAGCCACATCAAGAATATAACAGAATATAATAAAAAAATCATGTAATCCTTGAAAGAATGCATGGATTTCTTGTTATCGTTGTAACCAAATGACACTAAAATTACTTATGGATTGGTGATTTATCCAGGTCGAATTCGTTTGACTCTAAATAACATCTACATTTTGATTTCTCGTAACAGATTTTTTAATTTGAATGTTTTTAAGACCAATTAAAGAAATTGTAAATAACACTGGTCATGTTAAAAAAAGGCAAAATAAATCTCGAAGGTCCCGGGGAGATAGATGTATCGCAAGTCAAAGTGAAACTTAACGAAACTCGTCATTTCGACGTTGAAAATGAGAGATGAATCCCTCAGCGTTCCTCCCAAGCTCCGCGGCTCAAGAATTTGAGTGCAATTTCACGCGGCCTTTGTTGCCCCCGGGGTTTTCGCGACGCAAGGTGCATCGCCGGGAAAGAGAGCGAGGTGCGCGCGCGCGCGGGGCAGCTCGGAATTTTACGAGCGACTCGCTCGTCAAAAAGCAAACACGAGCACAACCCCGGCGAAGGATAATGGGGCGAGGTCCACGCGCAGCCTAGGGATTCTCGCTCTCCCTGCACTTTCCCTTCCCCAGTCCCCCTTTTTTTTATCACTGACGCTTTTATGTGCCTTTTCAATTTTGCCCGCCAATAGTTTGTTTGAGAAACGCGCTTAAGTGCAATTGCCACTTGGAATTTCAGAGGAATCCGCGCGGTGCAGTTACGCCAATCGCGATAAATAAAACAAACAGACCTCTCCACAGAATTTGGCGCGCTACCTCTCTTTGTTGCGAGGAGTAAAAATAAAAGAGATCGAGCGAAGTGCAGCGCTTTGACAAATCGACGAAAGCGAGTCGGGGACACTCGGCGGTCCAATCGGCGCGCGGGAGATAGGATCTACGACCCAGATATTATGCACCCCTCGACTCAGCCATCTAAATTTAAAATCTCGTCCGGAGCCTCCGGAACAATGGGGCTCCGCAACGAGTTCCGCGTTTAACGGCCAACCCCCGCGGTGGGTCCGCATTACCGCGCAGCTCTCCTCGGCTGCGGCGCGCGTAAAATTCGCAACGCGTCGGCTTCCGCGCGCGCAGCTCGTAAAGCCGCGCGCGCGCGCCGGGCTTCGATTCCGTCGCGATTTTACACGCCGGCAATTTCATGCGTAAATCTGCGGCGAGCCCCCGCGTCTCGGTGTGTGTACACAAGCGCATTTTTAACGCGCCACTCGAGAATGCGGATAATGCGCCTATTATCGGCGATTTTTACGGGCGGCGCGGTTATTTTGCACGGGGAGAAAAATAGATCGGATGGCGTGTAATTATCATTGTTTCATTTATTTTGGCGTGGAAATGGATTTTCTGTAATTTAAAGCGTTTCGATTGCGAACGTGTGTATAATGGACTGTAAAAGAAACTTTTAACGTTAACCTGCTGGTCGTTTGGTATTCTGCGGTAGACTATTTTCGTCCTGGAGACACTGATTTTAATTTCGATTTAAATGCTAATTTAATAGTTCTTCGGCTTCCATCAAGAAATTAAAAAGGTGATTATATGAAACAAACCGCAAAAACTACATTTTAGTTAAAGTGTAAAGTAGAGGTAACTTCAAAGATAAAACTTTAAAATGTTTAATTTAAAAAGCGAGAATTCCTTAGAATTCAATTTCTTTTAAATAACACGTGGTTAAAAATAAAAACAAACTAAAATAATCATTGTTGCAACATTTTTATTTGCTAGCCCGAGAGAATTGAACGTTAATAATTAATGTGCTAATGAAGTACTAAAATCTAATTGCATATTCAAAAAATTGCGGTTGAACAGAAACTAAGTAGCATTCACTATCCATATATATTATACTTTTTTCTGTGAAAATTTAGTACCTTTTTCCATAAAAATTTGTGATTTACACACATGGTAATCCAGGTTTTTTAATCGAAAATCACCGAAGTCAACTTTGGGTGATTTACCGATGAGAACTTTGCGTCAGTAAGAGGCAAGAAGGTGACATTCGTCAGGTGATGGATTGGCGCAAAATTATCAGATTCAATCGGCGGGTACCGTTTTATCGAGCGTTGCGTCAAAGTGTGAGGTCGCCTTTCAGCTTTAAAATCCACATCTTTAAAATTCAAAAATCAATGATACTTACTGCACTAAAAATACATGTCATTGTATCTCACGACTATAATACCACTTGAATAAAAAATTCATGAATTTGTAAGCAATTTGCAAGCGAATTTGTTTCGATTAGGCGAGATTTGATGAATGAATGCTATTTTGTAAAGTTCGCAGTGTTGTCTAAGCAAACCGAGGATTTACATCAAACAATTATGAATAATGCATAAACTAGGATTTCAAAATTCCGATAGAATTATGAAACGTTTTCGCAACTCCCTCTACTTCGCGAGTCAATTCGCATCTAACGAAACTGAATACATTAAAACCACCGTCGCACCGTCCATTCACAAAAAAATTCATACTTCACATCTCCGAGGAAATGTTCACCTCTATACCCTTATCGGGAATCTCATTTTTAATGTACAAGGAAAAGGTAACCATCGCGTTTCCGCCTCCAATCAGTCGCGAGAGATAACCGATTGATTTCTCACGTCGCGTCTTAAATCCGCACGCGAAACTCGGCGGGTTTTCGTAATTTAATATATCCCCCGGCGCGCTTCCGCGGACGTCGGGCGCGAAGGTCAAGCGCACACGGGCCAGGAGGGGAACCCCGCGGCGAGCCATTAATTAGCTCGGGACGTCGATTGATATTTACTGCGAATTTTCATGGACGAGGAGGAGGAGAGGGAGGGGGTCGCCGGGACCGACCTGTCCCGAGGAGTTATGACTACCGTGCACTCGCCGCCGACTCCCGCGGCTTTCGTCGGGCCCACGGCGTATTTTATGGCGGAGCGCCTCAAAACGCGGCCTCTCGTGACGCTCCGCTCTTTCGTCGCGGACCTTTATATTTATCGGTCGCGCGTTAACGACTTCAAAGTGAATTTGCGAAATTGCGCTTAAGTTTTCCGTTTACATTTCATCAACTTTTTTGTGGCAAAAGATCTACTCAAATTTATATAAAAAAAATAGAATTGTTATTTCATTATTGTTGGACTTTTCCCTCATAATGTAGAAGAGTGAAAAATTAAAAAAAAAATCAGTCTTTCAGAAAAAATTGAGCCGCTCGATCGAAGTTCGATTAATTCAGTTATCACTCGCATCGAGTGGTTTCTCTCTCTCTTCCAATAATTTTTCTTCCTGATCTGAAATTTACATAATTGTTCGACAGGAGTAGATATATTTTTTTATTCATCATATAGATACAACACCTCCAATGATTCTATACAGATACGCTATGTTTCAAAAAAGCAAAAGCCTCATTGTACAAGTGACATCGACAAATCCGCAGGACCTTGTGGCAACATTCCTGCGGGGCACAATAGCGTGCACCTCCCGCATCTCCTTGGAGTTTGCGCGTGCACGTCTCCCGAGGGGGGCGCGTCGCTCTGCGTGACCGCGAGCCGAAATTCCGCACATTAAATCCACCCGCTGGGCGGGAGCGCCGACAGCCCAGTGGGCGGCTGCGCGTTGCCGCAAAAAAGAAAGAGGGAGCCGAGTCTCGGACAAAGTCTCGCTCGCGACGCCCGCTGAATTCGCGTAATTGTGATTAATGGCAGCGCTAATGCCGGCGGCCCTCCGGACGCGCGCTGTATGACGTCAGCTGATTTAGAAGATCTATGTCGGTGCATCGGGCGCGTTTTTGTGCTAATTATCGAAGGGTAGTTAATATATAATTTTTGAGATTAGAAATTTCATATGAAAACTTTTTGAACTTTGGCGTCATTCAACCGAATATACTCGTGAACCAATGAAATTGCGTTTTCAAATGCTTTACATCATGCCATCGTTTTGTTACGAGAGGATTTTTCACTTATTCTCCTACATTGTAAATCTTTCACATTTTGGAGCATTGCTTGCAAATTTTTTCTTAAACGACATGTATTCTTTGGAGGACCATAAGTTTCCAAGTTTTACATCCTGTTAACACTTATGGTTACTCTAATCGTAATTTATACCTTATTTTATTTCGAGGTCTTAAGCTTAAATAACAAAATATCAATATAAAAGCACAAGTGCAAATGTACAGTTCTGCAAATACAGGATTCACCAACCAATGACTTTTCAACTACGAAACCAAAAACAAAATTCAACGATCCCAAGTAAATGCGAGTGCTCTTACCGAGGTGTGAAAAGCCGTGCCTCGAAAAGAAGAAAAAAAACGCCGGGGAAAAGGTGCGAAGCGCAAACACATCGCATTATTCACCTCGTCGCGGACCTCGCGGGCTCCTCGACGAATCCGTGCGGCTCTTCAATCTTTCATCGCACGTGTAACCACCTCCTCGCCAGCCGTGTACATACAATCCACGCGACGCGCAAATAACAGCGTCCGTCCGTGAAATTCGCTCGCATGAATTAAGCATGCCGCGGCGCCGACTGGTAGCGGCGAAAACAGAGCGGATAGATCGGCGGCGCAGGTGAATCGGTGCGGATTCTCGGCTCGCGCGCATCCGCCGATCGGTGGCTGCGATTTGGGCGCGAAAATTTATCGTCCTCGATGCGCGCGCCAGCCTCGGATGTGCGCTGTGTCGCAACCAACCGAGCGATCTCACGCTCTCGTGGTCCCCCCCGAATACGGCGATTTGGGTACTAGCGCAAGGCGAAATCGCCGGTTGGTAATAGATAGAATACGAAGCCGGTGGGCTATTGCCGAGTGGTACTACCTAATTGACGCTCGCGTGTCGCGGAGTGTCTTGGGAAATTCAGGCAGGCTTTGCTGTGGTTTTGATATCGATCTAATTTTTTTCTGGATTTTAAGGATACAATGATTAAGTGACTCGAAATTTATAGTGTGTTGTAAGTTTGGAAAATCACGACTTTAGTATCATTTACATTAGTATTACACGATTTTAATCGGATCGTTTGTAAACGTTCTTGGTACCAACATTGTAATGGAGTAGAGAAATTCGAATTTGTTAAAATCTACAAATAGAATCGTAATAAAAACGTCAGCAATTCCTTCGCCAAGGAAGCTTAAAACTTATTGTTTTAGTTACCACCGAATCGCTTATTGCGAAAGCCTATAATACATTCATCTCTGGCATCCCAGCGTTGGAGCGCGGCGTGAGTCATAAGTGCACGTGCGAATCCGATTGTCTCCTCCTGTCGAATATAGCTTGCAAACGGTTTTTGGGTGACTTTCGCGTTTTTTCGAAATTCGTAATAAAAATTTATAAAAATTTCTAATGAAGAATAAAAAAGGTTTTCTATTACAGTGTACACATTAAAATATTGAAACGTATTAGGCATTTGTGACCAAAAAAAAAAAAATTTTATCTTTGTTATTTAAGGAAAATCACATTTTCTAGTCAAACTAACATGATTCTGATAATTAAATAAAATTACCGATAGTTCAAACGATTGTTATTCTTTTTTTCTTAAAAATTACGTCATTGAAACGTTGTCCTTTTTACGAGAACCCCGCTTGCTGCGGCTGCTTGCGCACCGCCGGCGGTGAACTCCGACCTCCGACGAAGAAAGTTGAGCGCACGCGCCACTCCCGAGAGTAAAAGTGGAACTTGCATCGCATCGGTGTACGTGCCTCCGGAGGACAGGGTCAACAGACTCCTCGAGGGGCACCGAGAGCGAAATGACGCTTATCGAATCGGCATCGGCGCCGTCCCCCGCGAAAGTTAACCTCCACGAGGCGACCGGCGAAATTTATACGTGCGCCGGGCACCTCCGACGTGAGAGCGCGCTTCGTGGATCTGCCTTCATGGGGGCTCGCTCTCTCTCCGCAGAGAGAGAATCGCGCTGCGAGGATCCGTCGACGGACGGGGGCTGCCTAGCGAGGTATTTGCAGAACCGCGGATGGATGTCTTAATTAAGGAGTTACGGATTTAACGAGTCGAGTTCCGCGTGCGCGCCGAGATCGCGACAAAAGTCGCTCGGAGAGTGGCAGATCGCGCGCGCCTTGCCGTTAAGTTGATCGATTATCCGTTTTGCTCGGGGGAAACGCTCGGCTGGGTTATCGCCCGGTTGGATCTTTTGCGGCGCGGTTGGTTGCTTTGGATATAGTTTTTTCTAGCGTTGATGTTAATTTGTTCTGAATTAATTGATTTTTTTAAAGTTCAAGTCAATACTGATATCCGCATAGTTGCTTGATTAATTCAAAACAAAGGCTATTTAAATTTGGATCAGGTCCTTTTTTTGTCCCTCTTTCGATTCTTATCTGACATTAAAATACGTAAATAAAAGTAAAAAATTGGCCATTCACTTCTTTATATACCTCATACTTTTTTTTGAAGAATATTGACACCTTAAAAACAAATAAATTAAGTAAGTTACTCGAGCTGCTACTAGACCGCAGGGAATAAAAATTCGAATGGTAAAGTAAACATGCAGAAAAAAGTTGGTTGCGAGGAAAGAAGTGACCGCGAACGACTTATCGTTCTGTTCATTGAGCAAGTAATATAGACGGAGGCGTCACGGGAATGGTTACTAAAGGACTACACTTATTTATACCCGCCGTAAGGGCAAATTTAGCGTCTCGTTCCGCTAGGAGGTGTCCGCGAAAAAAGTGAGAGAAAAAAACAGTTTTATTTGACAATCTTCCAGGAGAAGACACTCGAGGTGCCGCAGTCGACACTTTCCGCTCCATTAATGGCGCGGCGCAATCGTTAATGAACTTTAAAGACTATTCAAACGCGATTTAATAGAAACTCCGGTCACGGACACTGGTGTAAATAATCAAAAGAATAAAATAACTAAATTAAATAATATTCTCTTCGCAGTTTCCTCGTTGCATGAAAAACGCAATGAAATATCAGTACGATAAATAAATAAAAATATGAACCCGCGAAGCGAGGCCGAACAGCCGTTAATCGCATATACTGAAAAACAAGTCTAATAGCGTATTAAGGTACAGCCGTCGAGTCCTTTCCCGAGAAAACGGCATAACTCAGCTCATTACGTCTGCTTCAAATCGCGCGGCACTTTACGCGCTAATTTAATCAAAGCTCGGCCGGTGTATAGGCCAGCCGGCGGCGCAGCCGTGGCTAATCCAAGCGGCGAGATCGAACGTGCGAAAATGTCATCCGGTTGCGCAAGTCGCGGCGCGATTCGTTTGCCGGGATGAATGGGCGCATTTCGTGCACCACGCGGGAGCGCGGATTACGCGCCGAAGGCTAACCAGCCGGATATTAATGCGACCTTTTTATCCGATTTCATGCGATTCGCGAATAGAGCTCGTTGATATGATTAAGGTTTTTTCCTTCGCCGTGTAAGAGATGGAAAATGCGCACGCGAGGGAGGAGGGAGGGAAAAGCAAATTGCTCGGCGGTGATCGAGCACATTGCGATTGGGTAATTTTCGTAAGACTAGCGGAATATGGTGAGAATGAGAAGTTTTCGATCGAGCATTCGTATAACTGGCTTGGATTAAATTATAGACTCTTTTAGCTGGATTTACGGTGATATGTAAGCAGGTAATGGGAGAAAAAGGTGTGCGTAATATTAAGCAGTTAAGTCGCTGAATTATTTTTTTTTCATCAAATTCACACATACCAAAATAATTCTGCATGAGTCACTACATATAAATAACCTATCCTCGTCTAAAAAAAAACGTACATCTTAAATTCAAATGTTTTTTATCCACAAACCGTCTGCATCCTTCTAACAGTAAATTAATTTCAAATTGAAAGTCCCACAAAACATTGACACCGCCACATCATTGCAACAATTAATAAACTTCGCGCTACCAACCGGCCGTTTAAACATTCGCCGTGAAAGCTCGTATCCATCAGCGTCGACGAAACGCACCTCGAAATTCGAGCGAGAAAAAAGGGGGGAGGATCTCGCCGGAACAGCGAGTGCACGAACGAGTCGAGGTAGAAAAAAAAAGGAGCGCATAAATCACGCACCGCCCGCGCGACGCGGAGGCCGGTCACGAGTGCGCCGAGAGAGCGAAAGAGGAAGCGGAGGATTTGTCACGCGGAGGAGATTTCGTTTAACTGATCTCATCCGTCTTGCGCGCGCGGACGTCGCGCGCAGCGCGTGGTCCCGTTCGCAGCGCGGCTTCTTCATTGTGCGGCCGCCGCCTATCGCGCGACGAGTCGACCAGTCCTTTTCTTTTTTTTGGACGCACTGCGAACTTACCGCCGCGTGATTCAATCGCGCATGCACTCGATTTTCATTCAATGAGTGGAGGTTTCAGTTTGGTGTTTTTCTGTGTGGCTGGTCGGAGAAAGAACGGCGCACTTCTTGATTGCCTGCGGGAGTGAAGGTTTCTTACAATATGCGAAAGTTTGGGCGGAAAATAATAAGTTGCTTGCTATGGTCAGATTGTGGAATTTTATGAAGTAACAATGCAACTTTCGAGGTTTAAAAGAAAGCTAATAGAAGTTCGATAGATGTTAAATTTAATAATTCGAATTATGATGTATGAATACTAAAACAGGCAGTTTTAGCGGTTCGGACATAAAAGTAAGCAATGTGAGAGGCTAGCATCCAGCAATCAGGGTATCTTTAGTCCGCGAAAGTGGCCCATTCTTCCTAAGTACGGTATAAATCTCGATACAAGATACACCGAATCATTAGCTTTGATGATAGTGTTATAAAAGCTTAGAAAAGCATTGCGGGCTAGGCGAGCCGCTCTTTTCTCGGGGCGAAAATTTCGATTGGGGCGAGCGATCCTCTTTTGTATCCCCGGTGCGCCGGACGATCTAAATCACACGCGCGCGAAAGCATGTGTTTAAAGGTCGATTAACATGACCGCGCGCCGTCTCACATATAAAGAGAGCTTTGCGTGCAGTGTAATAACGACGTACTGGCGCATGAACCGCGCTCGACGCGTAAGAAAAAAAAACAAAGGTCATGTGCTGTGGATCTTTATCCCTGAACAAAAAGACGACCTTTCGTTAAATCTTATCACTAATGCAGATTTTTTTTCTCTTTCTTACGTATTTTGTTGTGGACTGACGTGGAAAGTAAATTTAAGATGGCTGTTTCGTGAATCGGAAAAAATTGGTTGCATCGTGGAGAATTTCGTGACGGGCGAGTCATCCGGGTGAAATTGAATCCCTGGCTGCACTTTCTTCGCGCTTTACGACGAGCGTCCAACCGGTTGGCGTATGCGTTCACATTTGAGCCGAGGTTCCGCCAACCCCGGCGGCTCGAAACAGGATGTGCGCGGGTGTTGCTTCGCTCGCATGCTCCTGCGCCTAATGCTCGCCTACAGATTGCTCTCGTCAAATTGGCTTAACTCGACCGCACGGTCAAAGACACTTGCTCCTACGGTCTTGCGTCAAATTAGCCCATAAAGTCGTTTGGACTGCGCCTTTTCCACTGCATCAATTGTTGCCACTTTTTTCCGCCAGTGGAAGATTCAATGATTAACGATTTTTTTTTTTATTTGTTGCAGGAATTGTTTCGTGTTCGCCAAATCCCTGTCAAAACGGAGGACTTTGCGTATCCAATGGACACGGGGATCTATATTGCAAGTAAGTAACCACCCACATTTTTCTAAACACATAAAAAGTATAAAAAACTTTATATCAAATTAACATTGTACTCTATTCAAATTATTTTTATGCATTATAATAATGCCTATATCACTGAGGTGAAGCAAGTGATACTTCTCAAAAAATTGGTATTGAAAAATAAAATAATGGCATTTATTTTGTTGCAAAAATAAAATAGTTTTAAGTAAAAAACCGGTTAACCAGATAATGCACGATAATAGTAGACCTAATTGTAATCCCCATAATGCGATTCTCAAAAACTATCGATCTATTCTACCGCTTCACCTCGAGCGAATTCCATCGGCACCCTCGTAGAAGCATTTGAAGAAGCTGCAAACGCCCGGTGAAAAAAAGGCCCAGTAAAACGCGGCGTAAAACGAGCCCGGAAAAAAAAAAAGATATCGCAATGAAAAAGGCTCTCCCCCCGAGAGTGGGAGATGAAAAAAAGGCGGGAGTACCCGCGAGCGCGCGCGAGGAGAAATGCGAGAACTGTCGGAGGCGAAGCCTCCCACGCGATAGGCGCCTCAGAAAATCGTCCTTCTCTCGCGCTCTCGAGACGCCAGCCCAAGAGGAGGGGGGCGTCCGAAAACGCCGGGGGCGAGGCTCCTTTGTCCGTCTGGCACTTCCGATCGTGGAAAATCGGGCGTGCGTGCGCCGAACCCGGTCACGAATTCGCGGGGGCCCCGCGGGCGCTGCTACCGCGTGGGATAATTGGAAAATCGCCGGAGCGATCGCGCGCGGGAGCCGTCGATTTTTCTCCGCGATCCACCGGCGATTCGGCTTATTTTCCGCGCGGCTGCTGCGTTTCGCAGGCGCTCCGAGCGCTTTTCGGCTTCTGGTAGATTGCACTTTGTCGGTACTGCATTTGAAAGACGAGATTTTTTAAACAGTTTTTCCAAATTCTTTGAAGATTCTTTTAATTTTTAGGATCGATTGTTTAGTATGTGTGTGCAATACAAATGTAAAATGATTAATTTTCATTTTTTACGACTTTATTTAGAAAAAGTTTGTATATAAATCGTTTTTTATATCTTCTGAATCAACTACTTATTGATTTGATCGAGAAAATTTAAAACAAATTCTAAAACAAGATAAAATATTGCTATTTTTTTTATTTACTTATTCATTTATTTATTCCAAAGAAAAGACATTACTGGATAAATTATATAACCGATGTCCTTTGTGTTGCACATTACATTCATCATCAATTAACTGCTCCTCCATTTCTCATTTCCTCGCGATTTCATATCGCGCGACCTCGCAAATAACCAATACCGTTAACCCAATACCTGATGATTTTTACCCGCGATTGATAAATTCGTACGCGGAAATAAAAGACTCCCCCTCGCGATATTAATGACCCAGAGGACGTCCCGGACAATGGAATGTCGCGTCATTCCGTTATGTTGCGATCGTCGTCGCCGATCGTGTTTTCCGTCTCACGGAGGGTAAGAAAAAGGGACAGGTAGAAAAAGCAAATCGCCGATGACGGTTCGATCGCAGTCAAATCACGATCGTCAACCCCCGAGCGAGTCGCGGCTGCCGCAGCGCCGTGGGACGTGTATATAAGTACGTACGAAGGGAACGGAACCTTAATGGTCGCGCGGCGGACATTATCCCGGCGCAGCTCGGGTAGCCGCTGCTCGTGATCGAGCCGACGCATGCGAATTGCCTCGGCTCGCGGTTGCCGCGTGCGATTCTCCCCCCAGCGATGCGCGATGCTCTCTCAGCTACGTTACGCTTTTATGCACCGGGACGTGCATTCACTGCTCTGATGAGAATTCAATGAGCTAGTAAGTGGCATTGTTTGTAGAATCAACGGATTAATTGAAAATCGTGGTATCGGTAAATATACAAAATACTTTAGTTAAAAATCGGTATGTCCATTGTGGAGTAATTAATTTGCAGTGCATGAATTGCAGATGCGATTTACTTTACATGCTTCTGAAATGTTAAATAATGGTTTAGAAAGATTAGTTTACAATACACCAGGCAATAGTTGTGTAAAATCTTTAAAGGGTCGAAAAAGATTATAGTGCCTCGTGCCTTGATAGAAATTTTATCTTTGCTCGATCCAGAATATAAGGTACCTTTTTTGTGTTTTGTACTGAGGATCGAGTACCGTGCATCCCGGACCTCTCAAGGTAAAGAGTTAATTGACAAAAAGAGTCATCACTTTTTGTGTAGAAAGAAAAGAAATTGTTAAAATCTTACATTTTACACATTTATTTCTTAAAATAAATTGCAAATTTTCCGGTCATCAGCGCGCTTATACTATATATCCTCGTCCCCTTGTCAGCGATACCAACGATAAGCACATCGGCAATCAGGCTCACGGGACCGCAGCGCAAATCGCGTCGCATCATCGTCCATCTCCCTCGGAATGTCACTCGAGAGCCGATATCATGAAAATTCATTCGGCTAATAATGACGCTGCCCTTCTGCCTCGTGCGCTCGTCCACTCGGCTGCGCGTATCTCCACTATACACCGCCCGCGCGCTCGTGCACTCGTAAAGTCCGTTATTACGTGACGCGGTCATCGTCGCGGCTCCGTTATAATGCACCGCGCGAGGCCGAAACAATGCGACTCGGTAGCAGAGACGACGACGTCCTCATTGGCTGCGCATTTTTCTCGCGCTCGCGCTCGCTATCGAGGGGGATTTTACAATGGGACACTTTGTTATTTATTACGCGTCGGGGAATGAGATTTTTTACCCTCTCACTCTTTCTCTCGTGTCCGTTTTATGCACGAGGCTGCGAGGAATCTGTCGCGCTCTATTTGTTTTGCGTGCGCTGGACGCGCGATGCTTATCGGCGCAGCCTCCTTCTGCGTGAGTTATTAGCCAGTGTCCCTCCGCGTTTTTCTCGCGGAAAATTGCTTTTTCAAGCCGATCGGTTATTTAGAACGGATGCGCGAATGTCACTTCGCCCGTAAAGTGTACGCGACGCTATTGGAAATGATTGTTTGTCATGTAGCTTTATGCGAAGGTAAATTTATACGCCGATAAAAACGGGGAAAAAGCGTAGCGATCGTAAAGAAAACGCGTGCCTTTCTACGATTAATTGTTTCAAGGCAGTGTGCGTTTGACGAAACGTTCCGCAGAATCACAATGCAGTGTAATAGATTGCCGTTTTCTTCAATGAAACCTCCTCCCCCGCGTAAACAAATTACTGACGCTAAACTTTAATTGAAAATTCACGAAATTTCTCTTTTTCTCATGATACGTACTATACAAGTTTGTTAAAAGTTTATTTAAAATTTAATTTAAAATGTGTAGACAATGGTTGAAAATTTGTCAAAAATTATAAGAATAAGTAATTAAAATTTGATTAAAGTTTTGTGAAAATTTCCAAACTCTAGCGAAAGCGAATGAATTTTCCGAAAAGTTTAGCCACATCGATTTTTTTACAGCCGCCCGCGCTTCATTTGGCTCGAGCGTACGATTGGCCGAGTTTAATTCACCCGCGCCGTGCGCGAAAAATTAAGCGAGACTACGCAAAAGCGCGAGATGAGAGATGCGGCGCACGTGCGCGCGAGGAACAAAGCGGCGCGCGCGGTACTGCAACCCCCGGCGGTAATAGATTCGTACACGACGCTAATTACACGGTCGCCATTACGTGTCTTAACACTTTCGATCTCGGCAGGTATGCACGCCTCGCCGCGTAAACTAGTTTTCGCCCGCAAGAGCACTTTCCACTTCGTCGCGGAATTCGCGCTCTTTTCTGGAATCGTTACGTAATGTCGCTTTCATTTCTGCACGTGCGCGCATTGGGCTTGCGGTTCTCTGGATCTTCGTTTTATCCGGGGCCCCACTGTGTACGTTTCCTGAAATAAATTTTTTGATTTTGCAACGTGGCTTTGAATAAAATTGTTTAGATAAGTTAATCAACTTTTTTTTGCTTGGTTTGTATACGGTAGAGTATATATAGGATAGTTGCTACCCTTGAGTTGTACATGCGATAAAGTAGTACGCAGCTGTTAATTTTTTTTGTTATCATTCATTCACGTTAGTTGCGAAAAAATGATCGAACCATTCAACAATTTCAGCTATTTAAATTGCTTTTTATAATTGTGCAAGTTGTGCACTCAACTTTATGTAGTGCTAGTAGAATGTGGAGATACTTGGAAATCATTTTCCAATAGTCTAGGTAGTCGAGCAATGTAAACATAAATCAAATTATTGCAGTTAAATTGTGCGAGACACGAGTACATTAAAACGTTTCATAAATTTGAGCGCTCGCATGTCGAAATAAAAGTAACATTTGCGGCTCTTATTTCAACATTTTCATTCAAAAATTTGTTCCATATTACCGAGCGTTCGAGACTATTAACTGCCGTCATGCATCGATGAAAAATAGTCTAAAAGTTTCCCATAGCCCGCACACGAGACCAGCATTGTGCTAAAAGTTTCGAAGCACCCCATACGCGATCGCTCGCGCCTCTTACCCGACTAGCGTCGCACATGCTCTTCTCTTCGTCTCCCGCTAATTAAAATCATCCGCCCCAGCCGTAAATCTCGATAATCGACGTCGAATCCGCCCGCTCGACGATAAAAGCGCTCGAAAAAAAAATTTTTTTTATATTCCCATCCCCGATTGAAAACTGCACGACTACTCCTCCCGCGAGGCCGCGTCGTCATCATAATCCAGTGGAACGGCAAATTTAGCCGGCGCCACTTGACAATGCGGCGAATTAAGGGAAGCTGGGCGGAGGGGGACACAATGGCCCGTGAAAAACCGGGAGTCCCTTTCGAAGCGCGCGGCACGCGCTCGCCGCTAAGTGCGCGCCCGGGCGCATTCAACGCCGCTCGTTTGCGGATTCATCCTGTCTGCGCGTCCCTTCGCTCTCCGATCGGCCTTTTTTTCTTCGTCCCCGACCCAGAGTTTCACTTTTCTCTCACACTATATCACTTTCTATTGCGTTAGCTGCTTTTTTTCGGAGGTCCGAAGGGGTGTAATTTATGCATTGGGGTAATGCGTACCCGGCGTATGCTAAATTAGGGATGCACGGTGCCGCTAAATATTTTGAAAGCGAGCCGGGCTTTCTTTTAATTTTTTCGGGCGACGCCTCTTACTGGGACCGCCCATTGTTTGATCTATGCGAGGTGACAGTCGAAATAGGATTTTCGCGATATATTGCAAGGTTTTATTAATCCTTAGAGGCATGTAAATTTCTCAGATTTTACTTTCGTATTTGCACACAGTGTCAAATGTATTTGTAACAAAGACATTTTTGTATACAACTTTATTACTCATTTTTAAACAATTGAGACTTTAGAAGAAAAAAAGGTATATACGTAAGACACTTTTTGCTTGCAATGCGTCATTTTTAAAATATAATAATAGTTAGGTATCGCATTTAGTTTAAGACTTCAAAACCGTTTTTTAAAAAAGAAGCATGATACTAAATAGAAATCGAAACAAATATAAAATTTTTATCTGACCATCGAAAAATAGCGTCCACTTGCGGCTGTTTGCCGTCCACGCCTTAGAAAAATCGTGCCCCTCCAGCACTGTAAACATTGTTGCGCGACGCAACATCCACTTGTGAACAATCGAGAAATTTTCGACGCACCGTGTCAGCAGGCCCCCTCTCCCCCGCGTCCCCTCGGGGTCGCGCACGTGTTCGCCGCGGCGCATCTCGCGCCGGCTACTCGCACGTGGACTGACGGCCGCGTGCCGCCGCCACGTGACCCACACCTCCTCTGCCCCCTCCCCCCTTTTGCGCCCCGAAGCGGCAATAAAGGGTTCCTCGGCGGTCTGTCGAACAATATTTTTCTTCCATTCGGCCGTTTCCGGGCAGAGAGCGCAGTTAGCGCCGACACCCCTGCGACCCGAAATTGCCTTTCGCGCCGTTTTGATTCGCGAGGGGGCGAGGAGACCAGTGCGCCTCCACCAGCTTTTCTCAGCTTTGTCCGGGCGGGGAGAACGAATTGGCTTTCAATTTTTGAAAAATGACGCGCTCTTCGTGTTAAAAAATTACGAGGTTACTGCGGACAATGAAGTGAACTTTTTTTCCTACGTAGTTTGACATTGAAGTAATATACATTGGTTTAAACCTCTATTGTCATTTATGTATAATTAAATTATACTTATTTAAAACCCACTTTTATATAGGATCTTATCTTAAAAGTCTGAATTTTATTAAAAAGGTCTTAGAAAATTAAATGCTGAATTGAGTGAAGGATTTTGCAATTATAATAAGATCATAATGCTTATTTGATTCATGTTTATGATACACAGGCCGGATTTTTTTTAATTCCTACTGAAAAACTGAATTCGTTTTTTTTATGATTACATTTATAATTGCAATAAATAATTATTGTTATATTGCATTCATTAAATTAAATAATGGTTATAGTAACCTTTAAATAATCCATTAAAAATAAACTATAAAAAAAACCTTAATATCGTTTAGCTTAAAAACATCATAAAAAATTTAATCCGTAATAATACTTATTACGACTTAAAGGGTATCTCGACTTACGCTAATAGTGCATATAGCGCAATAAAACGTTTTCCGATGGACGGCCGTCCGATCCTCGCTTTCAGCGCGAGGCAAACGAGCGTTAATCAATCGGGCAAACAACGACGAGGAATGAGCAACGTCGGGGGCTAAAGGGACGCCGGGTATATATCGCACGTGCCGCGCGTCGTCGCTACTGGGTTACTGTTACGCCCGAGCCCTTCTGCGATCCGCGCGCGCGTCCGCACTACTGCTCCGCCGTGCCTTTTTCTCCTATGCAAATGCGCCGGATTCAACGGAGCCGCAAGCCGGTAAGATACATATTTGCTCGGCGAATCGAGCGGCCATTAGCCGAGACTGCTCCTGGAAGCTCGCCTTTGTCCCTCGTCTCCTCTGGGTTTGCTCTGGCCTTCGGTGTCTCCGCGCCGGGATCGCTCCGACCTTGCTTCAAAGTCGCGGTTTGCTCCTTTTAGACGCGTTTGTTTGGTGAATGTTTCTAGCTTCGATTGTTAAAGTTACTGTATCGTAGGTATGTTAGGTGAATCGATTTTTCTTTAGAAATTGCAAGAATTAGACGACCTGGAATTCTCTGATACCTTATTTAAAACTGATTAATAAAATGATCTATTATAAAGGTCCTTACTTAAATTAAACCTTCGAGAGTCTAGGGTTCTTCGAGTTCCATCTCTTATTCGCCCATTGATTAGAAATATCGCAATTTAGGAGAGCTTAAATCCTCTAATCTCATTTAAAGTTGCGTGATTAGCCGATGAACTAAAAGGCTGGTGATTCATTATAAGTCTCCTCAATATGAATTAATCGTTCGAGAATCTGTAGTAGGTACTTCAAGTTTCATCATTAATTTGATTTTGATTTAGAATTGACCAGAGTTAGAAAGAAAACCGTAAATCCTGTAATGTCTTATTTAAAAGTACGATTATACGGTGGAAGTGAGATGACCGATGATCCATTGAGAGGCGCATTAACGAATTTTATCTTAATTAAATTAATTCTGCACTGACGAAATCGAATGACAAAATCTTATACTGAGAAAATCGCCCGTAGGGCTAATTCAATTTCCGGACGGTGCAAGTTCAAAGGTTCGCAGACTTTGTCTTCTGAAAGTCGCGAGACGCTATCACACCGTCCTTTTTTGTATCCCGATCGCTCCGATTCGCTCTGGCGCCCATTCCCAGCAGTAAACGTACCTTTATTGGCTTCGCGGCCCGATCCAGAAGGATTTTCGCGAGTTTTGTCATCGGCGCGCCGGCCGATGATCGCCGCCTTTGGTGGCGCGCTCGATGGACACTTTACACCCGTTCCGGGAAGGATCCATCCACCCTTTTTGCGCGGCGCTAAATAAAAACATTAAGAAGCCGGGGTTAATGGCGGGGAAAGTGGAGCGTGCTTTACGGCGCTTCGTTCGCTCGGCTCGGTGTGCTACGAGGAATGACAGCTGTTTAAGTGACGGGTACACTGCGGGCAATGCTCACAGCGGATTATTAATTCCGTGCAATTTCGCGGCTTTGTTTGTTTTGACCTTCGCCGATGACGTCTCAATTAGGCTTTTTCATCTGGAGAGCGAAGATGACGTTTTTCAACACTTTTCATTGCATGTAGACATAATTTCCATGTTTTTCGGTGTAAAATTAACAACAGTAAAAGTAGCTTAAGTAAAAAATATTGTTAAAACCAGTAATAAACTGACTTAATTCGTTGTCCCTGCATGTTACTTTTTTCCGTGTAAGAACATCCACACTGATGAAGTCTGACTTACAAGAGTCATCCTCTTATCTGTTATCCTCGAAAAAAGCCTTCCTAATGCATATACCTCCTTTATTTCTTTTTATTTTGGGTCCATTTAGTGCGCCCACTAGTTGCAACTTTGCATCGCCATGACGAGGCGCAACTTGTCATAATACGCGAATCCCTTCTCTCTGCGTGCGCGAGCATCCCGCTGGGCGTTGGTCAAAAGCAGAGACACGTGTGGCCGGGATCAAGGATGAATTTATGGGCGCGACGTCGTTCCTAATGCAAGATCGTATCCGCTATTTAGCTTAAGGGATCGCTTTCTCGACAGTCATGATCTTTGATTTTAAGCGGGAATTACAAAACGGGACGAGGGACTATCCTCGAGCATTCCCGATGCAAACTCAAAACCACAAAAGAAAATACTTAACTTACGGGGACATATCTTCGTCGAAAGTCTGAAATATTGATACGGTAACGTAAGCTTGAATGGAATTCTTCCGATTCTCGCGTAAAAAAGGTGTAGACCCATAAGAGCCGCGCTTCGACAATGGCGCCGTACGGAAAGTTCGCTGCAGCGAGGCCCTCGCGCTTATCTAATTCAATCAACGGTGCTTTTCACACCGACGTGTAAAAAGAATCCGAGGCGCTCGCTTCACCCGAAAGGCCTAATAATTTCACTCGGGCATTAGTTATAAAGAAAGTTTTAGCGAATTCTCACACGCGCCTCGCGTTTCTTCCGTCCGTGAGTCCCATTGTGCTCGGGCTTTTATCGGCCACCTCTCATCTGCTGATCCACTTCCTCCTCTCCTTTGGGAAAAACCTCGCTGTCATGCTCCAATGGCTATTTTAGCTCACGCTTTTTTTCTCTTAGCCATGCCTCTTCGGTTTTATTCCATAAACAAGTCCTCCGGAGATGATAAAACGCTTTCGGTGCACCGATTTTACGTGACTGCTGAATACAATCTGGAGTTCACGATTTCATTTTTCAAAAGCTACAGTGACAAAAAATTTTCAAGTTTTCTAAACTACGGTTGGTTTATGAGCCATTTGATGTGAATACTGTTAATTAAAAAGTTTTTTAAACAAGAAACTTTAAATTAGGTTCTTTAAACTAGAAGAACATTATGACTGCTTATTAAAAAACTGAATTATTACCATAAAACGATCCGTTAATCAACCGTATTTCAGAAAATTAAGCGTTGCACAACTGCATGAAAAAATCATTAAATTCACAAGCAATCGAAATAAAATTACTATCCAATGTATATAAACTAATTTAATACTTGATTATTTTTACTTGATCATTAGGAAGGATTAACTATAAAACTATAAAAGATTCGAAAAACAATTTTTATAAAAAAAAAACGTGACCATCTCGTGCAAAAATCAATAAATCGGTAAAGCAATACTTCCGATCCAAGTGTGCGGCTGGTAAAAGAGCGAGGGGGGTGGGGTGTGCGAGGGGGCTCTTCCGGCGCGGCGCAAACACGCTCGCGGGTCGCGATTGAGAACCGCCGCGCTCGCGTGGACGTCGAGGCGCTACCCCCCTTGGGCCCGCACGCTCGTGCCCGGTGCGTGCGACGGAGTAGGAGCGAGCCCCGGCGGCGGCAGGCGAGGCGAGGCGAGCGACGTTCCCACGGCCGGGGCGCATGCGCGCGCGCGCCCGACGCAAGCCGCGCTCGCTCGCTCTCCTCTCTCCCCCCTCTCCCCCCCGCCGCACACCCGCGCGCCCCTCGCCCGAGCGCGAGCGCGGAATAACAGGCTCTCGCGCGGCACTGCCTCGCCATCTGTCAGTCCGCTCGCCTCCGCCGAGGGGCTCGCGTCGACCACGCTGCCAAGCCTTTTTATCTCTCCCCCCCTCCTCTTCTTCGGCGGCCCACCCCCTACCCATAGATGCTCCGCGCTCGAGCGCGTAATCGCGCCTCCCTCTCTTCTACCGTTTCTTCCCGCTCTTTCTCTCGCTCTCCTTTTTTCGGGGGTACTTCTCGTTTTTTTTTTGGGTTCGAACTCTCACTTGGGCCCGGCTCTCCCTGTTGCACTCGGGCTTTCATCCTGGAGTGTATGCAGGCTTTCTTTTTGTTGGGATTTCGTTGCGATCGGATCTTTGCTATAGGGTCGATGCAGTTTCCTGTTTTGCCGGCTAGTATTTTAACACATGCTTTATAGTTTTAGAGTAATATTGTTGATGTTATCTTAACATTTAAACATGAAAAATTGCATAAAACTTATTTTAATAAGCTATTTACTAAACAGTAATTAATTGTTGAATAATAAAATTGAATAAGAATCAAGCGATTATTATTCATTAAAAATTTGTTTAAAATTGATAAGCCTGTATAAAGATTTTCTAATCTTTTACGTAATGCCTCTTCATTACGATTATACATAGCAGTGTATGTCTATTAATAAATAAAATATTTTGTTCAAAATTTACATATTTAAACTAAAAATTTATCATTTTTAAATCACACCAATAAAAGAACAGATTATTTGACACTTTTAACGTACACGAATGGAAAATTTTACAGCGACTTACAATAATGAATTAAATTCGTATCTCATTCGTAAGGAGAAGGTGTAACCCTTTGGAAAAGTTTTATTCCACGTATAATACGCAAAAGCGCGAGCCTGCGCGCCGTTACTTTTCTACCTCCGCCCACTTCCTTCTTATCGCGCGCCAGCTCCGCTCGCTCATGCTGCCCTAGTAGCGAGGAACCTTTCTTACTGACCGCCGTCGATATGTGATGGTCCCCACGACATGTCGATTGACAGGCTGTAATCCTCTTTCAGAAACTTAGACCTTTTTTTGAAGAACATTTCATTTAGCGTCTAGAACTATTTTATTTTTTTCTTCCTTTTTTTCGTTTATCACAAGATATTTTGTTTGCTGTGCTACAACGTGAAGATGATTTTGTTATTGCTTTATTTACAATTTACAATTTTGTAAATAAATTTCCATCCACGCATCAGCTATATCGATTGAGGTTGACGCGGTAACATTCCAGTGCGCAATGTCGAAGCATTTGATTGAGCGGCGAAATAATACTCTCATGGTCTCCTGCTACTTCAAAACCCTTCTTGTAATATCAGGGTCTACTGAAAATTGTTCACCTGCTCTGTTATAATTTGAATAAACACGCTTCACTGCGTGTGCTCCCGCTTACTTTGTATTACAAAACGGATAAGAAAAGAAATCTGTAACGAAGCGAAATACTTTTAGAGGTACTTCGTCGATGAAACAGTCGCGGAGTTAATTGATTTTCTGCCCGTCCGCTGCAAAAACGGAATTGACGGTCGCAAATTATTTTCAATTTACGGGCGTTGTGCATACCACCCGTGGAAGTATCGACGCCCCGGCAACGGCAGCAGCCTTGTGAACTTGAGATGCGCCGTTTGCTCAGAAAAGCTGCCGCGCCGCTTCGTTACGGCGGATTTGTACGCTCAGCTGCGACGAATCGCCTTTAACATTCATTCTCAAAGCAAATAGAGCTACTTTGTCCCGCGGGGAGACGTTTAACAAGAAAAACTCTCAGAAGCAATACCTACCTCCGCGGAGATTGTTCGCGAAATGAGAAAGATCTTTTTCTCGAGAAAATAACTTTTTTCTACAGTCTAATCTTGGAATTACATCCCTTACTTAAAATATTTTAATTGCGACAGGTGTAACATAATTAAAAATTTAAATAATTATTTATCATAGCCATAGATTGCTTAGTAGATTCTCAAAATAGTGATTTTAATTTTATATTTGAACGACTTTCACTACTTCTCGAATAGTTAGGAAAAAAATGTACATTTGCAAAGAGCCACCGGTCATTCGTCTCTAGGACGGTGGACTTAGCACGTCGGTGCTGATTGTCCTTGCGAATATTGTCACAGCGACGGTTCTGTGTTGGCAGCCGCGTCCCGCGAAGCCCGCACGAAAAAAATGATTACTTAGCGTTAATTAGGAGCGCGCGCCCAGCAGAGTCCCACCTCTCATTCGACCGGGAAAAATATCGCCAATTATTCGAGTGTCCGCGTCTGCTCCGCGTCTTTATTTACGAGAGGCGGTGTGCTCTTTGCGCGACGCGCCCCTCGTTAACGAAAAAATGGACGAGTTTCTCTTTCTCTTTCTTATCTCTTGCCCAGCGTTACTTGCGGACAATCTTTAATACACGGCGCGCACTCCCCTCCCTCCCCCTCCGTTTCATTATCTCGTTTCTCCTTGTGCCGTGCTCTCCGAAAGCTAGGCAAATACGGGGGAATGGAGATACCAGGCGCACCTGCATCTCGGGCAAACGCGGCACACGCGGTGTCTTTCTTTCTTTACTTATTTCTACTTTTTTACCTGTGTTTTTTTTGCCGCGAACGAAGGGCGGCTGGTATCAAAGCATGTCGTATGTTTGCCCAATAAGATGGTTTCGTCTCTTCGGACTCGTAAAGGGGAATAACGGATCGACAATTTTTTTTTACGTGTGCGTCGTGGTTTGAATTCACATTTTGAAAATGTGACTTAAAGTTTTGTATAGAAAGAGATGATAGAATCGTCGGGCTGCTGAAAACTCATAAATGCGGGCTCATCTTTGTGGATGGAGCATTTCGGATCGGGGTTCAATGTGATGTCACTGATATAGACCCTTTTATGATTAATAATATTTATTGAAAAAAAACATACGTATCTTCTTATTTCGCAGTTTTGTTTCGATTATTTAGGGACACTCCGCAGGTCCTGCAGTTCGCATAATTTTTGTTTCGAAAATTTATACAAAGGATTATACTATCAAGCGGAGGAGAGAACCACAAAACGTCGGTAATTGAAATAAACATAAGCTTTGCGAAACGGATGAGCGCAGGTCTGACTTTTAGATGGCAATTCCCCACCGCTGCATTCACCAGTCACCCACAATCTCTTGCTCTTCTCTCCTCCTTCTCGTCTCTCTCCTTCACTCTTTTTCTTTTTTTATTTTAAATTCTCGTTGGCCTCTTATGGACATTTTCTTCGGTCTCATTTCGTAAAAATGTATTACTTGTGCACTCGGGTATAAAGCTGGCTTTCCTGTTATTTTGCAGTTTCGATTACGCGCTGCCATGAATTATTTACGACACGATCTTCGATTTCGTTATTCTAGTTCATTACTTGCGTATTTTGATGCGAGCGTGCTATTATGTTATCCTGACAGGTCATGTTTAACGTTTTAACTGTCTTGAGATCAAATTTAGCATGACTTTCCTCGAAAATATAACGGATTTTACGTTGCGATCATGTCAGTCTCGCGTAATGATTGCCGGTTTCATTGATAAATTAACGATTATTGCATCAGAAACAAATTGCATTTTAGTTTAATGATGTGAAAAATAATACACTATCTTGTACACTTTTTCTAACCCATGGACATTTTTTCGTTTACTATTGAATAAATTAGATGTCTGACTCATTGTAGGAAAATAATTTAACTTTACATGGATCGTAAAAATAAAAATTTTTACATGACCTCTAATAAATAAAAGATACCTTCAAGTTATGCTATGTATGTACATAATACAGAAGACACTTTTTACCAAATTTAAGATCTTCAAAATCAATATTTTAATTTTCTGTATCGTTTACCTGTTAGTTGTAAAATCATTGTTATACTGGTGTACCGCAAAATCTTACTGAAGTAATTCTCTTTAACAGTCTCAATTATCCTCCACCGAACACGATCCATTCGACCCCTGCACATTTCATTCTTTCAAGGAGCAATCATTGCTTCACTAACTTCAACCGTTTAATTTGCCAAAAGTAGTGATTCACCAAGGCCCTGCCGTGAAAAATGAAGACCAGAAACCTACTGTGGATCACCTCTCCTTCGTGTGTCGAAAATTACACCAACTGATCTTGGCCCCCTTCATCCTCATAAACATCGCGCCCTGACACCCCGTCGATAATTATACCGGCGGTCGGTAAACAACCCTCAAAATCTTACCCTCTTCTCTTTCCGCGCGCGTGGCGTGCCGATCCTATCGCACAGTAGGTGAAATCGAAGAGGCAAGAAGAGGGGAAGAGGAAGAGGTCGGCGAATCGCGCGGCGCTTAATCACCGGGTTTTAAGGAATTCCCGGGGTCCCAGTTAGAGCGGTGGGGAGGCACGCGAGAAAGGATAGGGACGAGGTAGCCGTGCCTCGCCATTCATCCGAACTCGGGACTCCTGTCAGGAGTCGGGGCAGACACCTGCCGCGTCAGCCTCATACACGCACGCGAGTAATTGCCAGCGGTGTATCGCGCGGTCGGTAATATCCCTGCCTGCGCTTGCCCCCCTCGCCTTCTTGAAATTCTGAAGACGCACTGCGGTTACATATGTGCGCGCGCGCGCAACGAGAGATGCGAAGGTATCCCGAGGAAATCCGCTGGATGCCGGCGTGCGAGCGTTATTTCTTTTGATATACCGAGCATTTCGTTTATGTGGATCGCATGTAGAAATCCAGAGAGGGAAGAATCTCTAATTTTCATTTCAGAATGTGGCTAGGCATTTTAAATTATCTTGATCAACAATTTCTAAATTATCTGGATGAGCGTTTATCAAGGGCTGAGTCACATTTACAAATAAATAGGCTTAAGAAATCAGACTGTTCAGGATTTAAAATATAATAGGCAAAAAGTCCTAATAGGCAGATACCGATCTTTAAACAATTTTTCTTTTTATATAATTTTAACAACATTAAGAATCTGGTAGTCGTCAAATTCATTCAACGAAATAAGTAAGTGAAACGCTGTCATCTCCTTAAAGATTAAAGCTGCAAACGTGAACACAAAATCAAAAAAATTCGCGCGGATCAGAATAACTAATTTTGGAACATCTACGACTAAGCTAAAGAACGAAGAAAAGGCATTTATAAAAGGTCGAGCCCAACAGAATTCTTAGCGCGTAGCTTCCTCGTGCCACGATCCCGAACTGCAGCTCTCCCCGGGGGCAGAGCGAGGATATCGAGGTAGCGGCAGAGAGAAAGATAGAGCGTTGTCGCCCGGGGCCTCCTAGTTCTGCGCGGTGCATGTTAAGCGCGAACCTCAGCGGCTGATTAGGGCTTCCTCTCTCGCGTCTGGCAGCGCTGCTCTTTCTTTTTTCGTTCGCCGGTCCCTTCCGTCGCCTATATACTTTCGGCCTAGGTACGTGCATGCGCGCGCGTGCACACATCACGGTGATTTGTCTGCGTGCGAGTTTTTTAGCGCTACCGAGGCGAGGTCGACTCTCAAATCATTGGGTTTCAACGAAAACATTTCTAGTAGCTGGTCTGCGCGAGGCCGTGATTGCAGAGGATGCGCCGGCATTTTTAGGCGGGACGCGCTTCTTGCGTGCGCTTGACATCGGTAGTCCGATCCGGCCGAGGCGCAGGTAGTCGTCCTGCAGCTTGAAAAAGTTTATTAGTCCGACAGATAAATTGCCGGGTAATTAAGATATCGTTTTTACATTCGCAAGGAGATAAAATAATACTGCGGGATTGATTTATATTTTGCAAAGAGATGTAACCGATAAAAAGTGTTACCGATTTCTAGTCGATAATTATTCGGAATTATCTCTCTAAGAAAATAGTCGCCTTCATTAATTATCTTCAAACAGTTTATAAGCAATTAATAGCATCTTAATAAAGATGCTGAAAATTGTGTCTATAAATATGCAATTATTTATAATTATATCAAACAAGAAATTCAATACTAAGACGAGAAAAATGGTTTAGTTCAATGGACGCCTGTGAATATTCCATTGAACAGTTACTTCCAGAATATCGGCAAAAGCATTTCTGATAATCGCATTGAAGCTTTGCGAGAAAATTGGATCAGCATTCACACAGGTTATCCAGTTACAGGTACCGAAGGGTAAAAGAATTTCCGCGGCGCAAAAAATGCATTCACAGGAATTTATGTGCATGCTCGTTAGCGGAGGCTTAACCAGCAGCTTTTCCACGCGAGCCTCGCAGCCCACTCTCTTTCTCCACCCCGTTCCTTTATGAAACGATTAGCGGGAGCCAAAAGTAATCCCGTTCCGGTCTCGCTTTCCTCGGTGCCGGGTCATTCTTTGTGCATGCCTGTGCGCAGGACTCGTCTTCATTTGTTATTCCATCCCTCCCTCGAGGAAGTCGCTCGCCTCATTTGGGTTGACGAGGCCGCGCGCGTAATGTCCACCCGGCAGCTGCTCCCAGATGTTTTTGTTTTCCCAGAGAGCCACGGACAATGAGCCGGCGTCGCTGATTTTCTTCCGAGGCTCTCGGGCTCTCTCTCTCTCTACCCCGGCCATGTGGAGAGGCCTGGGCCGCGGGATTTTAAGAGCGAGCGCAGGCGCGCATCAATCTACTTTAATGGCGCGCGCGCTCGCAGAGGCGACGCATGTGTTTAGATGACTCGAGAAGAGAAATGATTCTCAAAGGGTGCTAATGAAGTGACACTATGTGAGGGCCTATTTGCGTCGACTGAAATTCATTGTTATTGCTTGTTATTAATTTTACACTTTTTGGGTCAATGTGTTAACAGAATGTATTGCTTTTTTAACTGGCAGTTATTAAATTTTAAATTATGATGAATTTGCTTTAGCTGGAGAGAATTAAGATGGCATTATCATTCATCTTTTCACTGCTTTTTTTTCTAAATGTTTACAAAAGTACATAGCTAATTAGTACGAACATGGATATATAAATTTATATTGCAACTTGAGAATTATGTGATAAAATAGACGCGTTTTATTTTATTGCACTGCATCACTAATCTGTTTTTATCTAAAACGCATTTGAGTTGCAAGAAAAGATACATTACTTGCTGTTTATTCTAATATACAAAGTTCATCTTTTTTTTATAATTGCATGTATTATCATAAGTCAATATTTCATATGCACATGATGAAGCTAATTAATTTAGATTCCGAAAAACATGCGCCGTTGAAGTGATGGGGAGGAGTCACGAAAGAAATGGGATCGTTGGATGCACGCTTATTACTATCGCAATTATCTTATCTATGTTGTGATCATATCATTCGCCTATCGACGTTATGAAAATTAGTGTGCACTCCGGTAGGATGCGAGCCTGACGCGAGAAAATCACCGTCTTGAATTGTTTGCCTAGGCCTTGAATTGGATATTCGGAAGTACAACCATAGAGTGCAGGTCGGTGATAAGGGGAGTTCCTTTATAAGTATATAAGTGATAAGGTGGATAGCTAGTTACAGTTTGCAGAATAATCGAATCGAAAGGTCAATAAAGAACCTGTTGCTTCCTAGAAGTAGTAGTTTCTGATTGTGTCAGTCGTATTGATCAATAAAAATGGGTTTTAAGCCAGTTTATTTTACATTAAAAAACGTTAAAAATGTTATAAAAACAATGAAAATCTTTTTTAATGTTTATTTGTATAGAGTACATAATTGTACATATATTTAAAAAGTTGAATGAGTTTATCTTCAAATTAGGTAAATTTTTCGCAAGTTGTACTAATTCTTCTACTAGAGCGCAGCATATCTATTTCTTTTCTTCGTCTCTCTCTTCCCCTCTCTTTTACACAATCTCGTGATTAACTCGGCCCGCTTGCAAGTCAGGTTCTTCTGGATCGGCCGCAGCCGAGGCTTGCTTACTCCTTTTTCCTCCTCTCGGAGCGCTGCGGCAAAGTACTGGGTTATATGCGCCTCCGCGCGGTGGCTTGCACTTAACTTAATAGTGATTATTGTTATTAAAGGGGTGCCGGATACACTCTTCGCCGAGGTTGCTTCCTCGAGATCGGGCCTACAAGTTCTATACCGAGAGCCGTAATCGCGTAGTAAGAATCGTTCCTAAAGGATGTCATTTAGGAGAGAGTTTAACCCAAAAAGTACTGTCCTTTAATCAGCTACTTTGCGAAGATAACTTGTACACATCGGAGCTTGGAATATCCTACTGATGACTTTTTAATAATGCGTTTCTAGCTTCCAAAGAAATGGGCGACAATCAGTGCTTACGCCCTTGCCATTTTCGTGGTTGTTCGCTAAACTCTGCCGACCTTGAAGTAACCTCTGCGGGGTAGTTGCAGTCTACTATTATAGAACACTTACCCAAAAAGGTGCTTCTTTGAAAGCTAAAGTAGCCTTCGGGGTATGTGCCATACAACAGAGATGAAAAAGAAACTGAATACTGTGTACTCGTCCGTATAACTACATCATTTTCTTCATTCAAGTCTATTACGTCTGAAGGGAAACTAGAGTCAGCATTGACGTATGTTCATTAAATAAAACGAATAACTTGCCCGCAGAGGGCACACGTCCCGATGCAAATGAACCGAAATTTGGCGTCGCGCTCGTCACCGAATTAAGAGACGCGCGGCTCGGCACAAAAGGGCGTCTCTCTTCGTTAGCATTGTAAACGCGCAAAGTGCATTTGCATCGAGGAATCCGAGTGCGTCTCATTTGAGGCCTCGATCCCCCTTTCTCGAAGGGGATCGATTGACGCCACTTTTAAGTGCGGCCGCTCGTGAGCCCGTATTCGTGCTGCGCGCGGCCTGAGGGAGCGTCATACGAGAGCGTTGCTGAGTCCGAGGAAGGACGAAGCAGTCGGTTTCTCTCTCTTTCTCTCTTCCTCCCTCCCTCGCGCGCCACAAGAGGACCGACTCGCATACCTGAGAGGAGAGGCTATACCTGCGGCCTCGCTGTATTATTAAAGAGCCCTCGGGGCCTTCGCCTGCACGCCGTCGCTCTCTCTCTCTTTCTTCCTCTTTTTCTTGCTGTCCCCTCTCGCTCTCTTTCTCTCTCGCGCGCCCGATCTTTTTCTGCTCTTTCACTCGCTCTCACTCTCGGCCCTTCCTTATGTTACTCCCGACGTTCCTCTCTCCTCGCTCGCGCTCGTTTTTCGACTTATTTTGCGCTCTCTCCTGGTCCTCTCACCCTTTTGCTCCTTTTCCACTCGTTTCTCCGTCTATACGCTCTTATTGCCTCTTGTCTTTCTTCTTTATCTGTCCTTTTTATCTTCTCGCTCTCTTTTCTGGACTACTCTTCTATTGTTCTCCGCGTGTGTATCTCCCTGCCTCTGTCTCTATGCGCTCTTTCTCTCTCTCGCCCTCACTTTTTACTTTTTGCACTACCGATCTCTCTCTTTCTTCTTCACTTCTTCAGAATTTCTTTATTTGTTTTTCCTACTTCTTTTCTCTCGGTTCTTTACTCGCTTTGTTTTATCTCAAATCTTTTTTTACAGGCTCGCTTTCGTTCTTCCCCGCCTTACTCCTTCGCTGCTCCTTTTTCGTATATATATTCACATTTTTTTCGACACATCGGACCCGCAGATTTTCGCAACTGGCAATTTCTCTTGTGTGCGTTCTTCTTTCACTTCTCTTGCACATCCCGCGTTTCAGTTACCTTGTATTTATATTTGTCGTTTTTTGTTTCATTTTTTAAATGTCGCGTACATTTTTTCTTAAGATACTTATTGATTTTTTAAAAACACCTTTACATCGCTAATAATTACCGTGAGATAATTAATTAAAACTTGTATTATAGACATACTTAAAAAATCACATAAAAAACTTTTTCAAACTCTTTAATTTTTACGATATCACATTTTTTTGAACGCAAATCAGCGTGTCCGGCCTAAATATCCCTGAAAGCGTGCCTCTATAGCTTTTGCGTTATGTATGTTTGCGTTAGGTAAGAAAGAGCGAGGAGGCGACTCTGAATCTCCGATATACCTGTGCGCCGAAAAGCATAAATAATTCATCGCTAGAAAACGCCATGGTAATGCGACGCTCGAAAGTTATCTTCCTCCTTTTTTTTACGCGAGAGAGCGAGGCGGATGGAAAAAAATGGTCTCGGCGAAAGAAAGAGAGGAATTCCTTATTGAAAACGGCGGTGCGCCATAAATTTGCTTTTTATTAAACTTAGATTTTTTGGCGCGCGTGTATAATCCTTTGATGTTTGTTTTGCGCGGATCTCGCGTTAAGCGCCGCGGATTATTATTTCATTTTTATGCTAAACTTTATGACACCCGGAGTCGTATATTACCGAATCCAGCCTTTTCTGACTTTATTGCCAACCCAGTCCCGGTATACACTCGCCGCATCGATGAATTTCAAGAGACAAGTCGATGGACTTGTTTAAAAATTCCTTAAATCAATCAAGCACCCGAGTAAAATCATCGCGACCAACGGCCCCATTGTCTCGCTCTCATTCGCATTCAAATTAATTTGTCTCGAGCATCGAGTTAAAAGCCGCGCTCCATTATCCCGCTTGACGAAGAGGCAGAGAAACTGCGGACTGATTTATCTGCGGAGGCGCATTATGTCTATGCGAGCAGTACGCCCGGCTTCGAAAAAAAAAATTCGCGCACTTTAAAGAGCGAGTGACTGGCGCACGCCGGGCTTTCTGCGGACAATGACTGCGCGCGGCGCCCGGCGCGGAGAAATCTGACTGACGAGAAAATTGCGATCGACGACGAGGGACCACCGCGCATGTGCATAATACACGCGTCCCGTGCACTTGCCTTTGCGGCGTTTTTCGCACGAAGCCCGCGCCCGCGATCGGCCGATCTTGCGAGGGCACGCGCGTTTTTTACGGTTGACGCGCAGCCCGCCGGGGCTAAAATTACACCTGCGGATGTATACATGGTTGCACGTTTGTTGCGAGGCGAGCGCCGCGTGAATATGCATGCGTGGTCGCGGCGCGCCGTTCAATCGCATGAATGCGCTGATATAATAAGCGGAGTTTACGGGATGCCACGGCGAGGATGAAATTGGTTTTCAAGTGGTTGTGCAGATGAAATAAGTAGTAATGATTCGTGAAATTCTGTCTGCTTTTCCAGAAATTTTCGACTTAGAGTTTTAAAAAAATTCTGTGTGATCACCGACGGTGGTCGTTAATTCATTTAAAATGATTATTATCATATTCCATTTGCTTATAGGAAAATCTTAAGATACAAGTTCATTATTTTGGAACAAAGACGTAATCTTCAGAAATTTCATGTAAATCCAAGTTGCAGTGTGGCTTTTTCTTGTTAATGAAACAAATATAACAATCCAAAAAGAAAAACACTAATTTTCTTGCTCTATAAAATCTTCTCTGAAATACGTACGTAGAAAACAAACTAATAAATAGTAAAATTTCAATTTTTTAAGGTATGCTGACTTTAAAAAATTGCAGGTATATTTGTCATCGACGCTTTCTCGTATAAAATTATCAAAACGACGATTTTTCAATAAGATATTTGCGAATTTCACCCTCAAAGTGACCACATGAGAAAAATGTATTCTCGATAAAGATTTCACACGCTCGTACGATGCATGTACGCAAGTGCGAGTACCTCGATCTCGTCAATGGCCATACCGAACGAAAGAAAGAACGACAGGGAAAAAAAGGACCGATTCCGTCCGTGGCTCCGTTCCCGGCGGCGCGGTGCGCGCTCGCGGCCTCGCCGTTTTCCGATTCTGCGGTCACGAACGATTCCCGGGCCGCGGGAGAGAGAGACGAGCCCATTATCGCGATTAGGCCCCGGGCCTCTCGCTCCCCCGCGCGCCGATTATCATAATGATACGTTCGGCCTATCGAAACTTACGACAATGATATAGATACGCGCGACAAAGAGGCACGATGCCGATTCCCACGTCGTCGGGGCTGCAGCGCCTCCCGCGTGCGCCGACTTTCTGCCCCCTCTCGGGGAGGGCGAGTTTAACGTCGCTTATGGGAGGCGGCGATCCGCGGAGTGACCTTTCGCATGGGCATCGCCGGCTGTATAATTACGCGCGACGTGAGGCGAGCCCGGTGTACGTGCACGATTTTTCGGCGCTGTGAACTTGTTCTCTCGCTGCCTGTCTGCACGACCTCGCAACCTTCGCCCATGGGAGCGACGATTTTTACGCCGCGCCGCGACCTTCACGGGCGATTTGCATAAATTTTCGAGATTTTTTCTACGTAATAAGTTTTAATGGTTTTTAAAGGAAAATCAAATTCTCTTTAAATAAGTAGTGTAATTATATTTTTTACTTGCTTTAATATTTGTAATTTTACATTTATTTTAAACATTTTTTTGCAAAAAATTGATAAGTAATTTAAAATTTAAAGTCGCAGAGTTTGTGGCGTTATGTGAAACATATGCAACGGAGTGCACAAGAAACGGACGCATATAACCAGGGAGCGTTTTACGACGCGGTCCACTCGTAGGTGGTGCAGCTTTTTTTCTTCTTTATCGGCCTTTTCGAAGGAAAGGAGGAGACCGGCCCCAAAAAAGGGATAAAAGTCCCCGAGTCTATATCTTTCTTGTGTGTATATTATAATTCCCCGTAATTGCTTGTTGGTTTTATGCTCATCGCTATTCATTGGCTCGTGTGCCGATATCTCCGCACGCATAATTACGCGATTATACGGCGCATGCGCAGCCCTTGCGTCCGGATTTTTTCAAGGAGACCTACTTCGTTAACGAAATTATTTACGCTTTCCTGAATTTCCGAGATTAAATTATCTTTTCTTTGTTTTTTGACAAATTTTTTAATTCCCGATGTACATTTGATACTTGATTGCCCGGATCGATAAGAATAAAAAGTCTTATGATAATCAACGAAATTAATCATTTCGCAAGCTAATTATTCCGCGGTTAATTGAATTTCGTGCAAATTTAATTCGAAAGTAACTCGCGAGCCGCGCGAAATTCGCGAAAAAAGGCGATCGGCCGACAACATTCACCTACGGAATTCCCTCAGATATTAAACTAAAATTAATACGATTATCCCGTGCGATTAGCGTGAGAACGAATTAGCCGTAAAATCGATCCTCGGGCTGCGCGAATTTCCACGTGGCGGCCGGGAAACGTGAGAAATTCGTCGGTGTCACTTTTCGCGCTTGACTGGCGCCCGCGCCGTCGACTTTTCAGTGCGCCTTATCTCGGCGCGCGGGGCGAGGCTCGGCGCGCCAGTGAAAGTTCGCGCAGCGCGCCGAGATGCAGGGGGTAACCCGCCGACACGCATCGCCGCGGTTTCCGCGTGTAACCATTTTTCTCTCTCCTCCGTACGTTCGGGCTTTCCCTTTTTCCCGGTGGCGCATAAATTTGTCGCGTGGAAAGCGGGCCTTAATTGATCGCTCGGTTTATCACTCGCGCGAGCTGTAAAACTCCGCGCGCCGCGGTATAGTTCGCCGGTGCGATCGAGCGCGAAAGTTTTACTGGGTTTGTTCGATTTTTTTAGTCGTGGCGTGGAATGGTTTTCGGGAAATCTATTTCACGACCGAGTCGTATTCGCAAAGTTTTTTTAATGAGTCTTGGAAATTTGAGCGAATGTCTTTCTTCCTGGCTATTTAAGCTGGTCGACACACTCTGGGGAATTTTGCGCTGAGAAAGTTTCTATCTGTTTATTTATTGAGCGTGTAAGTCGATGTAGTTAATAATAAGTTGGACAATGTTTTCATAATTAATTGACGCAGTTTATGCAGCTGCCTCTATTATCTGCATTCCTTTCAGGTATTTTATGGATATTGCTGAAAGAAGTTAAAATTATCAGATTACGATCTGCTTGATTTGTGATGTAATCTGTGTTACATTATCTAATGGAAGGAATTATTACAAAATTAATTATTTAACTAACTTGTACACTGTACTAACTTTTCGTAATAAAGTACGCGAATATTTCTCATGATATAAATTGGAGCTTATACATTTTTTTCACATTCGTAAGATTTATTCAGTTATGTAAATATATTTGAATGCGCTTTTAGGAATGTTGTACTTTGTACTATGTGATAAGAGATTGCACAAAAATCGCATTGATTATATTAAATTCTTGTGTTTTTTGCACACTTAGAAAGTATTTGCAGAACACTATTCCTCTTGTATCAATAAATTTTAATTTACAGATTTAGTGCATGATCCTATAACCCAGTATTTATTTATATTTCTGGAGCAATCAAAAATAAAATACGATCCGTAAAATCAATCAGAATTCATACAAAAATTTGAATAAATAAAAAATGTTTCAAGTACACCACATAAATTAATTAATAAAGCGATCATTCTCAAACTTTCGAACCGCACTGTACGCTCTACATGGGTTCCGCAGACTTGTAACACGAAAAACACTTTTTTTCAACCGGTCCTTTCATCAAAACCTGCGAGCTTCATAAATAAGACTAGACTGTAAAAATTACTTTACCGCGTACTTAAAATTGTCCACCGCCAAAAACATTAGAAAAAAAAAGAGAAAATTACTTATCCCGTGACAGGTACAAAAGAAGGAATAACCGAGCCGGACACGCTCGCGGCGTGCAAATAGCCGAGTGTATTCACGGTCGCGCGCCTGCTGCTTAGCAAGTCGTCTCGCGTGCGTCCCCGGCGCGGACGTAATCGTAAGGGCGCGCGAGCGATGGCGTCGCGATGCTGTCGACCTTTGGCTCCTCGCTCTCGTGGCTCTCGCGCGCTCCCTCGCCCCGCCGAGATTTATTTCGCCGCCGGCCACTTTGTCTCCCGCGGCCGTGATTAAGTAACGCGCGCGCGCGCACCGCGAAATTTCGCGAGGCGCACGGCCCTCTTGCGCAACTGATGGATGCCCCTGTCACGAGTACTTTGCATTCTTTTTACGGCTCCTCTTTTTTTTTAAAGCTCGATGCGCTCGCTCTTTAAGGTGTTGTGGTTGCGTACGGTATTCGAGTGTGGTTAAAGGGGGATGTTATATGCAGGTAATACAAAATTTGGGTATTTGTATATTGTCTGATAGGAAAAATGCAGAAATTGATTCTCGATAAAACGAAAATGTATAAGTTGTAATTTCATACGCTGGAAATTTTGTTTTCTTCATGAATTTACAAAAAATTGTCAGATTTTATATCGGTGACCAGGAAGCAAGGGAATTTTTATTGTATCCGATTGTTTAATCTAACTTTATTAGATAATTTTTATTAGATAATTTTAGTGACTTTTGATTGAATAAATTTTTGCAATGTTTGCATGATTTTTTTTAACATTAGTTGTAATCAAACACTAGTAGCTTTCATCAGCGCCTAACCATTCAGGTCTAAAGGAGGCATATATATCCATCTGAGATAACAGACCCGTTAGTGAAAAACATATCTGACTCGAGTCCACCTGGCGGTAATTGACCTAGCTAATATTACGTGCTGTATCAAGACCTGATAACGTTTTAATTCAAAGTGTTCACGTTAAGTGTGTAAAGCCACACGAATTCTCGAAATGCGGTATCTCTGCTAATAATCGTTAAATTGTATCCATTATTTTTTAATATTCTACCCGACAGCTGTAATGGGGTTTTTCAACCACCACCCCAAATGCGGAAGTTCAATTATTTGAAGGTGACAGAGAGAATAAAGTCACAGAGCAGCGTCCTAAATTAAGTTCGACCAATCCAAGTACTGTATCGGCTGCAATCGACGAAAATATTAAGGCGAGCAATTGGATGTGAAGAAACAGGCGGCAAAAAAAATCCGCGATTAATCAACAGCCGGCGGCTGCTCTTGAATAATAATCCGCCGACTAAAATATTCATCGAACTGCCAATTTAAATTTATTCATGAAATTCATGAAATCCGTCCCGGCGAAATGCATCGCGCCGAGAGAGAGAGAGAGACAGAGAGAGTCGTGAGTGCACGCGGAGCCCGGCAATTTCGCCCCGGCGAAAGCACGAGTGTCCTTCGGCGCGCGCGAGCACGTGCCGGCGCTTTTCGACTTTTCGACCCCTCGAGTGCAGTGTCCATATTTGATCGCGGCGACAGTCAGGACCCGCATTATCGATATGTTTGAAGTGTGCTTCCGCGCCGCCCGGGCACCGTGAGACGAAAGAAGCTCGCCGGAAAGGGACAATGGAGCCAGAAATTTGTACGAATTTACCCGACTCCGCGCGTGGACAAACAGCCGGGAATTGATATTTATGCGACTACCGGCGGCGGGCGAAAGTTCGCTGTTTACCCTTCGACGCATATTGTACTGACTTTTTAAATGGATGTTTGGGGAGAAAATATTAATAAAGATTTTAATTTAGAAATGTTTTCATATCAATAACAATTTGTAGGCTGAATTTACTATTATCTGTTGGAATAATTTTTCCTATATTACGAGAACTTTGTACCCTTTTTATATTGCATTTGTATTATAATTCTATTGAATTTAAAAAAGGTCATTAAGTCACTCATTGCCAGTGCAATTTATTAATTAAGTTTATTACATTGCTATTTAAACTTCCCACTTGCGTCCAATTTTTATATTCACTTTGCGACTTAAATAACTAAAAAACAAGAAAATAGTTAATCATTTCAAGAATTGATTACCTATTCGTTTGTTTCGAACTTGCCCAATCATATCAATTAAAGCATTCCCACAAAGCCCCGACTAATCGAATAATAACAATGAATTCTTTTTTGTGTTCTAGGTAAGTACATCGTTCTCGGACAGCATTTAATCACGGTTAACGTCTAGCTAAGGTCAAAGGTCAAGTATACACACCGTTTTCTCGTCTCTGCCTCCCTCTCTCTCCTTTGCGGCGTGCGCGCGAGCGTATTTAACGCGTCATACACGAAGCGCGTCTCTTAAAAGTCGGTGGAAGGCACACAGTCAGCGTCTCCCTCATTAGCATCGTCATCGTGATTTTCCACCTCCCGCAGCCCCCATCGGCGGCTGCAAGCATCGCCGCGCGTTCTCGCGCATACATGAAAATCAATCGCGAGCTTGTATCGGTACTTTTATGTGAGATGTTTTATTAGATAGTAATATCGCGCGCGGGTCGTTTGTAAATATTCATACAGTAGCTGTTCACATTCTGCTGTCTACTCAGTATGAAATGTTTATTTTTAGGAATTCCATTTAAATTTTCCGCGTAAAAAATGATTTAACTGAGGATGAAGTTTCTAATGAATTTTGATTTTGCAGACACTTTTTGGCAGTTTTTAAAATAACTGTAGATTACTTACTCGCTCCAAGTTTTTCATTTTTTCACATCTTGATAGTTATTAAAAAACAAGAGTACTAAACACAAACGAAAAATCAGATTTAATTTTAACATCCGCCCACCGCTAGCGCCGTAAAGCTTTTTCACCCCGGCGCAGAAAATATGCACATCGGTCGGCTCCGCGGATCCGCCGATGCAGATAGGTGATGAGCGAATTTCCGCTCGTTACGGGCGCCGGTGTACGTCCGCGTGCGTTACGTATGCGCGCGCCGTACACCTCCACATTCCCCCGCAGCGAGAGCGGATCCTCGAAGAAGTTGTTATAAGACGGTCCCGGTCGCGGAAGCGCCGGCGTACACAGCTCGGCGCTGGGCACGAAGTCGCCCCGTCGAACAAGACGTTAGGAGCCTTCTTTATGCGTGCGCTCGCGCGCGGATAGATAGTTTCGCGCCGGCCTCCCCCTCGAAAAACCAAATAAGCGCCTTCGCTTCTTGTACCCTCGCAGCGGCGAGAGCGCCGGGACGCTCCAAAATTAAAAGACGCTGATAAAGTGGAGATTAGGCGCATTGATTAGCAGGACGCGAAGGGCTCGTGTAGTTTTCTTTTATGGAGGCACGAGATTTATGGTGATGCGAAGGGATACCGTAGTTTTCAGCTTTTACGGCCGTTACCGCGGCGACCGAGCTTTTTTGGGAAACATAGTTTACGGTACTGTTTCTTTGTTTCTTCGGCAGCGTTTCAGATATTTTTAATGCTGTTTTTATTTATTTACATTTTAAACGAGAAATTCAACGTCCCGTTCACATCCTCTTACACCGAGTAATTCAATTATAGTTTGAATAACTCCGACAAAAAGGGGCATAACATTCGCGTAATTTCTTAAACCCACTCGGTAAATTAAATTAAACAATGTCGACAAAAAGCAAGGGAGCCAGGCGCGATCCAGAGCAAAAGTGTATCAAGCGCGCGCGCGCTCCTCGTTCGGCGCAATTTACAAAGAATGCCCCGAGATTTGTTGGCCGCGTTCGCGCTAATTGTCGCCGCTGCCCTTTTTTTCACCCTCGGCGGGCCGCGCGCGAAAACTCGCGATCATTAACGCGATCTTCCGCGGGGCCCGGCCGACAATATCTTCATAATTGCGAAAATTACCGGGGCGATGTGTGGCGCGCACCTCGAAGCTCCCGCTCCCGTGACAAGATAATTCGAGCGGCGCGCACTCGCTTTTTCTCGGCCCGCGAGCAGCGCGCCTTGGAAATGATCGCTTATTCAATCGCGCAAATTGTCCGGCATTTTTCGGCCGAGCTCTCGCTACCCGGCAATTGTCATCGGGGTTAATCGCCGGGCGAACGTTTTTTTTAAATTGATTAAGTTATCTCGGCGATTGTCTGGGATCGCGATGAAAATGGATAATTTAATCGTGGAAATCGTGTAATTCTCACTTATACTGATTAAAAATTTTTTGGATATTTTTCGCCATTTCCCATAGTAACTATCAAATGGGCAAAAAATATCCAAAAAATCATTGTTAGAAAAATAAACTATTTTCCAATAGCGGATTGAATCATTTTTTTAAATTTTTTCATGCAATAGTTGATTTGGAAGTGAGTAGAAATTAAGTTTGTAGTGTGATTTAATTAATCGACTATTCAACTTGAGTACTATGTCCAGGCTTTTTTACAGACAACATTGTTTTCTACACAAAGACATTGCAGTAAGGTTCGTTCCTCGATGCATATTCAATGCACATGCATTCGAAAGATCTGATCGCACTCGAACGTATCTAAATTGAATAAACACAAGAATTTAGCACTGATTTGTTCAACAATATGTGAATAACTACTTGTTTTTTTAAAAACGAATACATTTTTAATTTTTTTAATGTCTGTATTGACGTACACCTTCAAAATTTCTATAATAATTAAGGTTGATCTTAAATTAAATAAAGTCATCGCTCGTAATATAATTTAAATTAAATATTTTTATGAAAAAATCGAGTTAACATAAAATTCACCTTTTTACATAATTATCCACGTTCACACTAACCATTTTTGAAACTCGAATTTTCAACCGCATCTTAGCGCGCCATCGTGACCGCCGTAAACAAGAGTCCGATTCGGCAAAAAAATCCCCGCGGCGATGTTCATTAGAAACACCTAAAAAGTATGCACCTCGTATAAAAGCGATCGTCGGCGTAAGGCGGTAGGGGAGAAAAAAGCAGGGGAGGCCGATATTCCCGCGGGCATCGGCGCGCCGGTGTAAATCGGCGGCGAATCGACAGCTCGGCAAAAAGACTCACGGCCGCTGGTGTTTGTTTTCCTCGAGCGTCGTCCACCTCCGTCGTCCTCGCTACTTGTAAATTGACTTTTCTTCAGACTCCCCCTTGGAGAAGCCACTGCGCCAGCGGCGGACGCTTCGTCTGCCAGCTCGACTTTGCTTTACGGTAGCTCCGGCACCGCTGCTGCCTTACCGTATCGAGCCCAGCGGCATCGTCTTGCGGGGTCGAATCGTCGATATCTTCAACTGCAGAACTAGAACTCGAATCGTTTGTTCGTGCCATGATTATTGAGACTTACGTTCGTTTATATTGAAAGGTGTACTGAAAAAAGACCTTTAGTAAAGTTTCTAGCGAAGAATTGTCGCTTACAAATTTTTGAGCGGATAGTACTTAATTAGAATATAAGAAAGCAAGCTACAGGCAGGTACCGCAGTAACCATATCAATATGAGGTCAAGAAAATGTCCCGCAGTCACCTTTGCGAGAAAAATCGGTAGCACTGCTCATGAACTGCATTCACAAATGTACAATAACTTCCGAGTTTAACTCCAAATATCAATTAGAGGTATCTTTTCAGGTGATCCTTGGACTAAGTATTGAATTTCTCGAAACATAAAAACTTGACTTTTAGACCGATTACTTAGCAACCATACTTATGCTTCTTGCAGTCGGTTGAGGTTCTGCTCCATCGAATTTCACGTTGAGGCTTATCAAATTTTTTTAATATGTAATTTATTTACTAATTTGCATTTTAATTATAAATTCACGTAACCAAACATTACTATTCTTCCCTAATAAAGGCACGACAAAAGCATCCAATTTAAATTTGCCAAAGATGCAACAACTTTATATAAATCTAAATAGCTAAAACAAACTTCTTACTAACTCGCACGGATCATCTCGTAAAAAAAAAACTCGTCCACGCAACTAATTTCACGGCGGAGACAATAAAACTCGCGGCCAACTTGTTCGTGCCCAACAAAACTCGTCATCTCGATCTGTAACTAAAACTCGGTGCGCGCACGTCGTTTCTATAAATCGCCGCGCTCGCTCGGACAAAAAGCACCCGTCCATCCTCCCATGCTAATGACAGATCAATCGGGATATTTTTCTCCCTTCGCGGTCGCCCCGGAAAAAAGGAAGGCGGATCGCCGCGAGCAGACTGCGAGACGCGCGAGACCGGAAAAACTCTTGTCGCGCACACGCGGCGTATTATACGTGCGCGTGGGAAAAGCTGGTGGTGGGAGGATGATCCGATCGCCGAGGCGATGTTTTTCCGAGAGCCGCGAACACTTGCTTCTTCTATCGCTGATTAGAATGTACCATCGTTTCCACCTTTCCTGGCGGTATGATTCGATTTGTACCTTTTTTCAGCATGTAGTTACAATTAATTATTAATTTATTTATAAGGAAGTATGTCATAAAATTGATAAGTTGGTTAAAATCGTTTACCCTGCCAATATACTATTTTTATGGACAATTATTAAAGAGTCACAAAAAATTTGTTGAATAATCATTAGCTTGGCGATATTGAATGGGACATTCATTATGGGCTATCGATTTGCATTGCACCGTAAATTAAAATAGATTGAGAATAAATTCAACCGTTTGCAGTGCAAACAAGCTTACACACACTTGAGAATAGCCGGATCATTTTCCATAAATGAAGGCTTAATTGACAATTCTCAAAATATGCGAATGAGCAAGTTGACGCGCGGCGATGCCTGACGCACGGACCCAGCGGGTGGCTGCGCGAATCCTTCAAACTTGAGAATACCGCGCGGTTTCGCGCGGGGAAATCATTCCCGTTCGTTTTTACGACTCCGGGGATTCTTATACGCGCGGTATACTCTGTAACGGAACGGACGCTAGGCTTTGGCGCGGGGCAGCCGCAAAAAAGGTCGCGTGGGTGCTTGATTAACGATTCTATTTCGGCGGACGCTCTAAAGTCTATGAAACACGCGGAAGCAATAAAAGCCGGCGAGCCCGGTCGTTAATAACTGAAGCGCTGGGAAAAATAGCGACGGTGTCGTATGTATTATGTCTCGGATTTTACGCCTGTACGTCTCAATTTGCCATTCCTTTAGAATCCATGAAAATCCAAAGTACATAGTATCTCGAACATCTATTCAGAATATAACAATTAACATAATTCTCCTCGATTAGAGGTATTTTACTTAAATTTTTCTAACACATGTATCACTTTCTCCATTCTTCATCTTAAAAAGCAAGTACTTAAAGTACTTCATTTCTTTGTTATTTGTTTGCCCGTTATTCGAAAAGTTCGTAAATTGGAAAAATTAACTTTCATTCCCGTTGAAATTAATTATTACACGAGTCACAAAAATATATGATTTTTATCTATTATTATTAGGCCTTTTGACCTGATGTGTACGCAATACTCATCTTCTGCGAGCAAATCACATTCGTTTTCAAATCGAATGGCAAGCTGTACACTCGGTCTAAAATGATTCACTTTACTTGGCACCGCTTGGCCTATACACACTATTTCACAATTTTCATAATTGTAATAAATACTTTCCTTCGATAAAGTGATATAAATTAGTAAAAAAACTTCTTCGCCTCATTGGCCAGCTAGAGATTAAGCAAATTAACAGTAACAATCCATTTATTCGCATTAAGTCAGGGATGACAAACATCTATTTAAATTTGTAACCCCGCGCGCGTCGAGGAGTAAAAAAAAAGCCGGAGAAACCCGTTCCTGGCCTCCTCCGCCGGGCAATCTTGTCATTAGTCAAAAAAGAAGAAAAAAGGCTAGCGGTCGCGCGAGGGGGGAAGTCAATCTTCGGATTCGCCGGAACCCGGGCCGCAAGACAGTAGGAGAGCGAGCGAGAATAAAAGGCCGCCTCGGCTGTCAAATCAGAGACACGTCAAATCTAGCGGACGGGGGAGGAGGCCCCCTCTTAAGATCACTTAGCGCTGGCGCGCGAGTCAAAGGCCCCGCCGACGAGAAAATCGAGCCCGCCTCGTACGGGCTTAATTTTACTTCCTCGGCGGCGTCGCTTTCTCTCGGATTCGCTTCCTCCCCCGGGCTTTTCGGCCGATTGCGCTGATTGCGCGCGCCGCTCCGGCTTATCGTGAGCGACGCGCTGATTCGATCGGAAGACATCCCCGGCTCCTAAGATTTCCCTTCCTCATTATTTCTCCTAAGTCTGCTCGTAGACTGTTTAAGCGAGCTACTCGTGACGAGACCATTTTATGTATAATTTATATTCTTTTACCTCTTTTTTTGTTTTTAGCATTTCAGTAATTTAATTTATATGTAGATTTATAACGAGTTATCCATCCAAAATAAGCATATAGATAAGCATATTATTTAAATAAGATTAAATGATTACTGCGCTTATTACGTTGTTTCTATTTTTCTTAAATTGTAATGAAATTTAATTACTTCTACCAAAAATGGATCAGTGAAAATTGAATATCTTATATTTCCATCATGGATTTTTTCCATCATATTTCCATTCTGGTTAATTTTTAATAAAGAACTTAAAAAACTTATGTTTTCTAAAAGTTTTTCTGTATAATCTATTTACTCCGTTGAAGGCAGTGCACAAAGGCTGTCATAACTTTAGAAATACACCGAATTAACTAAATTTTCTTTTCTTTTGGATTAGTGGGATCGAATAAATCCACCACCTCCCTCACTAATTTAGTTGTTTTCTGTATATGAAGTTTGCATCTGCAGTAGCCTAGGTGAGGTCGGAAACGGAGGAAGGCAAAAGGAAGAGAGCAAGCGCGGGGTCTTACGCGGAAAGGAGGTCTCGATGACGCGGCGTGATGCCGGGCAAAAAGGCCGCGCCGCGGCGTAACCCACGGGCGCTGTGTATCACCTTATGTAGGCTGAGTCAGGCAAGACGCGTTCCCGGGAAAAGCTTTTTGCGCCCGCGGCGCGCTCTCGGTTATGCAGTCGTCGCCTTGCGGGCTCCTGCGAGGAATACCAGGACGACCGAGCGAGGTCGTGCCGACTCTAAAAATGGCCTCATTCGATCGCATGAAGAAAGTCGACTTTAGTTAGCGGAGGGTTTAGTCTGCATAAAAGGCAGGTCGTCCGCGTCAAATACGTGTCAAGATAAAAGATGAATTTTTTCATTTAAATCCTAGAAACAAGTCTTTTTTAAATTCCACATTTCCGTATAAGATACGAGTCTACAGGAATGCTCAAAATTTAGGATTTATTTTATCGAGGGATTTTTTGTATCAAAAAATTTGAAAAAATAATACATCTGATACCCTGCAGTTGTTCACGATGTGTTGCAGGTATGGGATGAGCAATAAAACCTTGAATAAGGTACTTATTTGAATAAAATCTTCGTACGATTAACTCCAAATTACTTCCTCGTAATATCCGCAGTGGGGTATCCTCGTTCCCGTGAAAATCGATAAACCCTTGCCTCGAAAAAATCCACCTTCGATTTCTCTATTCGGCGCGGCGATCGCCTTCGAAGCCACGCCTAGAGCGTAAAAAAATCGAGCCGTAATTGCGCGGCAAATATCGCGTGCGCACCATGAATTTACACGTAAAACCAGGGAAAAACGACTTTCCCACATATGCGGAGGCGTAACGCGGATATTCCCCCGCGTGCCGCCGACTGCATGATCGTCGCCAAAGGCCAGTTGCTAAGTGCAATCCAGCGCATCGAAGTGGTGGGTTCTAACGAAAAAGATTCGAGTGCCCCCTGGGCAGCGGTCGAAGAAATCGACGCTCGCACTGTTATTTCGGCGCCGGTAGCCTCGTATCGCTAAAATACTGTTCGTGCCAGGTATCTATTATTTTATTTCTACATAAAAAGTTACAAAAGTTATCAAAATTTATAAAAAGTTTTCGAAACTTGTTCGAATCATTACTTGTAGTAAATGATTGAAATAGTTACTTGTCTTTTTTAAATTAATTAAAAAAATATTTTCTAAGCCTTTTTTCGACCCCAGAGATCGCAGTGAATTCTCAAATACTTCGTAATTAAAGGCAGACCTAAAACATATTTCGCGTGCGCTCCTATTTTTTCTCTCGCATTTCACGGAACGATCAACAAGTCGACTTGACTATTAGCGCGCTAACGGTATTAACATTTAAGATTTTCAAGGGCATTTCTCGCGCTTTATCTTCGTTCCGGGCATATCTATCTGGTGCATCCCCGAGGCGAAGGCAGGAAAGAAGCGTGATTTACATCGCCGGCGCGTATAATCGATCCGCGGGAAAGCGCGAGTGCACGCGCGAGCCCGACATTCTCCCTCCGCGGGATCGCTTAAAGCATCCGACATTTTTTACGGCCAATTTTGTTCGTGTCACTATATATAACGAATAAAGTAGCCTTACCTTAATCAGAGGCTGTGATTCGCGTAAATCAGACGAATCTATTATCGCTGCTTCACATAAAAAAAGAAAAGGTGTACAAGCCTTGTAAAGTGTACTAAAAATGCGAAATCATATTTACTTGTAAATGAGTATTTCTTTGTACTACGCCACGTCGTCGTAGTGATACACGAGGGGCCATTGAAATTCACAAAGCACACGTACGAATTTTTCCTCGACGCCCGCAGGACGCGCAAACGCATTTCTAAATGTTTCTAAATAGGCCCACTTACAAGTCGAGCGCTGCTCGGAACATCGCAATTTATTACGCGAACCAGTTCGCGCGCGCGAGCGCCGCGTGATTAAGTAAGTCACTTCGGTATATTAATGTCTTTATTAAATCCTACAAGCCGCGGGATCCCCTCGCGCGGAAAGCCCCGCGAAACCCGCCGAGGGAGAAGAAAAAAGGGGAGCGGACGATCGGTTCCCGGGCGCATCAATTTCGAGCGCAATTTGCCGAGGTCGGCGAGGCGCGCGCACCTGATCCCGCGAGTCGTTAATTATCGCGAGGCGTCTGCGAATCGACGACGAGCGCGAGAAAGCGCCGGAAGGGAAATTAGAGGAGATTCGTCGCTGATCGACAGGCTGCAAAGGGGGGGATCGCAGTCGGAGAAATGCGCGACTACTAAATTGCAATTCTTACGGTTGAAGTTAGTCGGAGGAAGAGGGTACGTCGCGTCTTTAGCGATGGTTATCCGAAGAAGATATCACTTGTAATGAGACGCGTTTGATGCGCGTATTATGCAGCTCTATCCCCTTATCATCAATCAGAATAAATAAATCGTTAATTTTGTAGCATTACAGTACGGATTCAACCTTTTATCATACTGACTCCGCAATTAATTCCATTCTCAAATGACTATACGCAGTGGCACGAGGCAGCTCTATGAAACGCTCGTTTTACAGTGATTATTCCATGCCGCTTTACCCCTAATTAAAAATAATTTCGAGCCGACCTAGAGAAGTATTTCAGGAGATCGCCGGGCAATTAAACCCGATGAATGTAATCCACAACGTCGGTACAGAGCAAACACTGGATTCGCGCTTGGCTTCTCGGTCGCATACCACGAGCGCCCCGGGAAAACACCACCTCCATTAAAGTGCCTCGCTCCCCCGTCGCTCGCGTCGTTAATATCGAAATTGTCAGCCCGGCTTTTTCGAGTCGCTAGGCCTTTTTTCTTCCATTGACGAGACCGTTAGAAGCGCGGCCGACGATCCGGATTTATTTGGCGCGAGGATCCGATCCCGTGTAAATGGGATGAAAAACAGGCTCGCGCGTCAAAGTGAGTAAGCGCGCGGCGACCGCGTTACATGCGTCCGCAGAAATGAGCGCCTTCCATCATTGCCGATATAGCCGTAACTCGTCGAAACGGAGCCTTTTTTTGGAGCCGCTAATGAATTTCGCCGCGACTCTAAAGAGGACGGTGTTTCATTCTAAATGCCTGAATTATTCTCGAAATGTAACGCTTAATGGGTTAGCGTACGCGGAATCTTGTACTCGTTTAACTATTTTCCTCGGCATTGATGAAATTTTTAATAATCCAATTGCTGATTCTAGATAGACTTTTTCTGAACGTATATCAGTTTTATCAGAGTTTGCTGAGAAAAATAAGGCAGTGATTCGTTTAAATGAAACCCTTTATCTAATTAAAAGTAGATAGGAATATGTTGTTGTAAATGACGTTATAATTTCAGAACGATCCTTGTCGTCGGTACATAAAGTCTCCGCTGAATTTGTTCCCTCCCCGTCGGAATTTGTAAAATTCAATTTGCATCTGCGATCCAGCTGTTCCTTTGCTCCTTCCACTTGTCCTCAAGACTCCAAGAGAGATACGCCTTAGCATGGATATCACGCCTTCATTATTCATCCGCAGACGAAGTTAATTTTCAAATACAAACTAGAACCAATTACAATTAGTTACCTTCTATTCGCAAGGAAGAAAAAACAAAGCTCTTCGACGCGAATTTCCTCCATTAATTCGCTCGGCAATCAGCGGAGAATGGACTTTCTAGTGGAAATTGAAAACATAAAAGTCCCGCAAAAGAAAACGAGAAAATGCGTGGCGAGATAGCAACCGCTAACGCTAACGAGTGACACTCGGTCGCGATAGGTTGACCAGTGTCGCTTAGCCGCGGCGGCGATCGAGGCCCGCTGATACGAAAAGCGCGGGGCTCAATTCTTTATGCCGTGTTTCGCCGATGGACGAGCTAATTGCCCTCTGTGTTTCGAGCTTTTCGCTTTTAATTGCCCCGCCGCGGTTATGCGCCGCTTCTTTCCTCCTCTCCAGCGTGCCCGCCGCTTACTTAGCATGTGACAACTAACGTCCTCTTAATTTATACGAACGCAGCGCGCGCCGAGCGATTATTTTTCCAAGGGATTAAACCGAGAGACGACGGAAGCATTAGAGAGCGCGTAGCTCGGTGTCAATTAACCTTGTAAGTTTAATCAGTAAATGATATGCGATACTCTTTAATGGTGTTCTCAATTTTTAATAATGTATTTCTCCGTCTATGAAATGAATAGTGCGTAAGGTTTAATTAATGGAGAGAATTCTTACATGGAGAAAAAGGTTTTATTAAAATATTCACTAGAGTATTTACCAAAGCGATCAAATACTTGACAAATTGAATATAAATTGAAACATATATATCAAATTTTATTATATTTATACCCTCTAAAGTTGAATTAATGAAAAACCATTACAATTAGTGGAACTTGGTATTCATTAATAATTTGTTTTTTAAAATTTATTTTCGCTTTAGTAAAGACTACAGTAAGTTTTAATGCAAAATTTTTCTCTTAGCTTCTTTGTCGTACTTTATCAACTTCACTGAAACTCAATTTTAAGACACTACAATATAAGCGCAGTGCAAACCCGAGTGTGTGTATATCTTTATGAATTACGAACTTGAGGAACCTCGGAAGATAAAATAACACCCGCGAGACAACAAGTGCGGGTCGAACAATCTCCTCTCGCTCTTACCCTGCGTCGAGATATATAGATACGCGGCGGTATCGCGCGGAATCGGTGCGCGATGTTTATGGACCAGGTACGGAGATGAAAGGTCACGCGGAAACGTTGCCCATGTGGGTGTACGGGTCAGGCGGAAAGAAAGAGATACGAGTAATGACCGTTGATTTGCGAGCGAACCTAGCACAAAGTTCCACGAGGCTACGGGCGAAGGCGAAATTTTTTCGCAAATAACGTTTTATCAGTCACGTCAGCTTAAATTTAACTGAAAAGATACCAGATATGTTTGGTCAAGGAACTTTGTGTAATTTCAATGAGCAAAATGCCTTCTACAATCGTGTAACGGGTTTCCGATAAATTTTAATTAGGAAAATTTACATATCTTCTATTTCGAATGCTAGAAAAGATATCATGCCTTTCACGTATTCATCGACGCACGATGAAACAATAAATTTTCCATCTTGAATCAGTCTTCAAGTGTAGTGCACAGAAGAACCATTCACACAATAATTCGTGCACATAATTCGTGCACATTAATTTTTAACTCAAAAATATTTTTTTCACTTAAAAATAGTGTGTACAAAAACAATGTGCATGCGAATAATGTGCACGATTTTTCTGTGCACTAAACATTCTTAGCCCTTCAAGTAGTAATTTCTTCTGCAAAGTTATGATAGCACCCCTCCCCCCTCCATCAATATCCGTTACTTACACCTCATCACACCGCCGCTATCCATCAGCAGCGACTCTCTCACCCCCTGCGAAGAAAAGCACCTCGAGAAAAGAAAAGCAAGCCCCGGCCGTCTTAATCAAACAGCGGCTAATTGAATAAATTTCATCGGCCGATTTCTCCGCGGAGTCGCCGGTAACTTAATGAACGGCCGAGCGAGCATTAGCATCCCGCGCTCGGCAATCATCGTCACCATCGCGCGCGCGCGCGGCAAATAGACGCGCGGCGCGTCCGGAATTGATGAGCGCGTCGCTGCACCGGCGGCCCGGCGCGAAATGACCGTGATTACCGCCGGCCGATAATCGGAGCGGCGAGTCGCCCGCCGCGGAGAAAGGGGACGAGAGGAGATAAGGCGGGCGCAGGCTGAAATGAGAGCCGGCGCGTCCCGCGGGAAAGGTCATTTGTTTGACGCGCAATCTCGCGGCCTCTCTTTTTCCTTTCTGGACGCTGCTGCTCTTCTCCCCTCCGGTGGACTTTTTCTTATTGCGAGGCGTCTCCGCTGTACAGATGAAAATTTAATCGAGGCGACCGCTGTTGCTGGATATAGATAGTAATTATTCATCGCGCGGAGTAATGAGTTTGATCGAATTGAATTAGATTTTTTAGGGCACTTTTTTTGCAAAACTTTGTGATCTTTTTTCGAAGGGGTTATCAGACCACTTAATCACAATCAATGTTTAAATAAAACACTTTGCAATCATTTTTGTAGTAAAAACAGTCAATTATCCCATCATTAAAAGTTGTTTATAAATCATAATTCTTAAATAAAAAATCGTTACCGACTATAACAAGTAATCTATTTACCTAATAATTAGTTGTAGTATTAATCTGTAATTAGATTTTTGCATCTTTATTTAAGAGTAGTTGGGATTTTTTGTAATTGGTTCAATTTAAAGAATAAAAAATAATTAAACGATCGAGACATACACTTTAGCTTTTCACGAAAGTAGAATCATCGTTTTCATTCATGAATTGTGGCATTGTAAAGTTCGTTGAATTTTTTTAATTATTGTAATCGAATATCGCTGGAATTTACACTCCATGTGTGCGGACTTTTTACGTACGACTTGTTGCTCCACATGTTTTCACTTCTCCAACTTTCAATTCCACTTCTATAAACTAAAAAAAATCTTAAAAATCTGCAAAAAATCGGAGGTGTAGAGATGAGCGCATCACGATGTCGGGCTGCACAAACCGCGGCTTCTGAAATAATCTCTAAATTTAGTGAACGTCCTTCAAAGACGAGAGCAGGATAAAAGCGCGCACTGCCGAGAGGCCAGAGGCGAAGGAGCGGCGTACAAGCGAAGGAGAGAGAAAAGTGCCCGCGGGGCCTTCCTGTCGAAAATCAGGTTTTGAGCCCGGATCGCGAATCTCGCGGGTAAAAAACCGCACTGGGTAATTGCCCAACGGAGGAGGACCCGCGAGGTCCGCGGTAGCGAACTAGAGGCGACCAAGAGATGGACGAAATGACACAAAGAAAGGGAGGGAGAGAAAGAGAAAGCGGGATAAAAAAGGCCACTAAAACGAAATAGAAATAAACGAGAGGCATAACAGCTGGAGTGCAAACGTATAAAAGTGCGGTGCATTTGCGTTTGAACTGCAGCCGTGTATTTTGCACAATGAAAAATAAATATTGAAATGTAGAAGCTTCTATAAATCATTGAATTTAATTTATTTTATTTCCTGTTCTAATATTAATCCAATTATTTTTTCGTTTGTTACAGGTAAGTTCACGTCGTCTTTCAAATCAGTCACAAGGATTACTCTTGAATTCGAAATTTTCACATTAAGGTCAGATCGTTCTAAAATAATTTACCCTGAATCCCTAATGACATTCATATTATTACAAGGCAAAAATGTGCGCAAATTACTTATTACCACGCGACAATACAGGCAGCAACGAGTTCTCATAGCCCTCTATAAAGTTCAGCTCGAAAGCGTAGCCCCGACGGACAGTGTGCATCCGCAACAAAGACGAGGAGCCTGATGCGTCCCCTTAAGAAACGAGGAGAGCGCAGCTCGGATGAAAACCGCAGAGACAAAGCGATCTACCCGCGCGCCGGCTCCTTTTATTTTCGCGAGCGAAGCGCGAAGGGCGTACGCGAGATGAGGGAAAGATTAGCGGACACAGTTCGCTCGAAAACGGTGCCATCCCACTGGCGACGCCGGGCGTCCTTCTGCCTGCACCGCGGGGAGAGCGCGAAGGGGCCCACCGCTAATAGAATCCCGCGGTCTTTTATTTACCCGCTCCCCCGCGACCCTTTGTTTGCTCCTCCACTAATTTCAGAGCTCCTCGCCTCCTCCACGGGCTCCTTTATTTTACGACTCCTTTTTCCTCCGACGCCGCCACCGTATCGCTCCTTCCTCCGCTTTTTTTTCTTCCTCCTCGGGCTTCTTGAAAGCGCGAAGACAGCGAAGCTCGGTGAGTGTCTTTTGCCGAAGAGTACGGAGGGGTAATTTGATTCGGTGGGCGGCGACCAAGTGGGAATTCGTGCGTCCGCGTGTGCGTGTTTGCCACTGCTTTTAATACTAGTCGGCTCGTTTTTGCCTCTGTTTCTCCCTTTTTCGGTCCTACGTGTCATTGGGCGACGGGGGATACGGGACTCATGTAGGATGCATTGTTAGATAATGCGTGTTATTTGACGCGATTATGGGGGAAGATTATGATGATTTGCATTGTTAGGGCTCTGTGTTTTGAAACAATGTGCTAGGTCTATTGTTGGGCGGAGTTTGACGACACGCGGTCTTTTAAACGGAAAGGATTGAATGAATGTCTTGGGTAGGTGTGGAATTTATTTCCTCTACTAATGTCAATAATGATTGAGGTAATTGCCAACGTTTTTTATTGGAATTCGAAATTGCAAAAAGTGTACACCTATATTAAAAATAGATTCCGTTCGGTTCATAAATAAAATTATAAATTATCGTAAATAGTAAGGTATTTTCCTCTTCAAATTTATAAATATCATATAGGAGAATCACCATATTATAAGAAAAATAAATTAATATAACGTTTATATTTTATTAAAATATTTAAGAAAAAATGTATTAATCGATGTCTGATCATAGAAATAGTTGCGATATATATTAGATAAGGTACCAAAGCTGAACAAATGCTTCAATAATATTTCGTATTTGAGATAGGGAAAGAATTCCACCTTAACTTGTCGCTTACTTGGATTATTCTAAAATATCGGGATTTGCAAGTCCCGTTAGCCCGGATCTTTCACACTTCAATCTTCGCATACGAGACTTTCCGTTCTTCAGTCGTTTACCTTCAAGTTTGTACACCTTATCTTTCCATCTTTATCTTTCTTACTTTGTATACCGTTCGCTTCATTTAACAAAATACATTCGTATAAAATGAAATGAAAATTAGATACAATATCGTTGCATTTTATTTATTTGTTTCATAAATAAAATGCAGACATTTTAATCATTTAATTTATTAATAGAATAATTAATAACAATTACTGCCAGGCATCGATCAATAATAAAGTGTAATGTTTTTGTTTTTCATTAAACGAAACAATATGTTCCTTCTTTAAAAAAAAAATGTTTTTCGAAATCAAATGTACTTTTACACTATAAAATTTTTCATTAAATTTTTCATTGCGAGCTAGTTATAAAATATTTCTTTGATTTAAAAAAATTTCTTTGCACTAACAAGTCTTTTTTAAATTACAAAAATTTTCTTTATATCAAAGAAATATGTAATAAATATCTCTTAAAGAAGTATTTCTTTGACTCAGTGAAACTCTTTTCTCAGAGCAGATCGACGAAAGTTTCGTATTCCATCGTCCGCGCACGTAATCGCACAAAAAAATAGACTGAACAATCCCGGGTTAAACAGACCCGAGGGGGCCATTACGAGCGACGAGCGACTTCTTGCTGCAATCGCGCCACGGCACAGCCGGAGCGGCCGGGCGCGCATACCCTCGATTGGTAGCGCGAGGAACGCGCCGACCGCCAATAGCTCGAGTTTAAGCTCGTTGACATCGCACTTGTGAGGTCAACCAACTGCCATTCGATTCCCACCGAGAGCCGCGGACGGCGAGACGTTTTCGCGCGCCACCGCCTGCAGCCCGCACGAGCCGGCCTTTTTTTGCGCTCCGAGAGCCTCGCACAGCTCGACCTTCCCCCCGCCGTTCACGAGCGCATCGCTGATTCGATTGAGGCACTTCCGGCTCGCGAGTCCGATAATTTCGCCTTTTTCCGCGCTCCAAAGGCCGTCGCTTTCCAGGCCGCGATCGTCTCGAAATGGTCCGCGTCCACGGGGGTCAATATCTGGATGAATGATTCATAAATCTAATTTGCCCGCGTGCCTAATGAGGCGAGGATAGGCTCGGCGCGACTAACGAGGGCTGCGGATCCAGCCCGCGCTGCCTTCGGAATTATTGAAATTCACGATCCGCTAACGATAAGCAGATACTCATTCCGGCGTATCCCGGCTCGCCGTTGACCTATAACAGCCGAGAAATCCGCGGCTCCTGCACATAAAGAATCGCCTTTTTCAGCGGGGCTCGCGCGCGCGCCCCATTACACGCTCGCCGCGAGCGGCCAATTTACATTTACGAGACGTCATAAAATCGATGCACTCGTAAATAAAGCGCCGCGCGGCCAATTGAATCTTCCCCGGGCGTCATTTTTGCGCCGATAAAAGCAGCGCGCGATTTAATCCGGGAAAAAGGTGGGAGCGCCGCGACCCGCGCAGCAGCGGAAAATGAACCGCGCATCTCTGCGGTTTCGGGCCGCTGCACCCGGCTAACGGCTCTCTCGCGTACGCACGTTCGATACTTTTCGCGGGGCGCGTGCCTCAAAAGGGGACCCCGACTACCGGCACGTCCCTCCGCGCCTTCGTTTCAGACCGGCCGACTACTTTGGCTCGTTCGTTATTTTACGGCGAAGCGCGTGTCCTTACGGACAAGTGCGGTAATGTATATTCGAAGGATTTGGATTTTTGTAAGATTGATGGTACATAATCAAATCATTGACGGTATATACATTTTTTCTTTTGTCGTTAAAAAAGTGTCTTAGTTATTTCTTCGTTTAATTGAAGGTTACTTAAATTTTTTTGTATAAAAGCTGTATCAATTAATTAAATTTTCTTTTCTTTTTCGTTTCATAAATGTTAATTAGTGGAGTCATTTAATTCGAGTTAAAAATGACTGCATAAATAGATGATAATTATTCAAACGAGATTTTGAATTACACTTTTGTACCATATTAGTAATTATTAATGCAGTTTATAACATTTTCAATTAAACATTTTGAATTTTCGAGCCATGACGTTTTTCTTTAAAAGCTTATATGTCGTTCTGCGACTATTATTTTAAGAAATAATATTAATATTTGAAAAAATTATCATTGTACTGGAGAAATTGTTTAATACTAAACTTTTTTATTATAAATTTTTCAACTTTTTCTAAATTAATTTTCTTCATTGTGTCGCAAAGGATACATAGTATTCTCCACGTAAAGTAATTACCGATAAAGTTGCGAAATTTACAGCAGACACCTTAGCACTGAAAAGATCTCTAAGACAAAAAGAAGCGAGCATTCACTGTTAAATTTTAATTTCTCAGCGAGCGCGTAGTATCGGTACGCGTCGCGCTCGCGAAACGCTACAAATCACCGGTGCGCGCGCGCAAGTGTGCCAACTATTATTAGTACGTCGTTATATCGGTACCCGCGAGCCCGAGCCCCTCCGCGGCATTAGTCAAACTTCTTATCCGCGTATCGATACATATCGATTACAATCCATAAAACATGGCCGCGGCACACCCGTAATGCCCGCGCCGAGTACACTCCTAATTATCGGCGCGCAGTGATAAACTTTTAAAAGGCTGCGTCGCGGCCCCTCGCGCTTATTCGGCCCCTAACGAGAGGAGATTAGAAACGGTACCGACGCGCCCGCGCGACTCTCGTGACTCCGCAATTATCTCTACGGGCACCGCTGCGCTTTGATCATCCGCGCCCGATAAGGTGGCCGCGGCCTTTTATCGGAGAGTCGGCCGCGCGAAACCCTCGGCGAGCCTCGTCCCTCTCTCCCCGGGGGCCCCCGAGGGGTTTATTAAGACCTTAGAGCCGCGGTTAATCAGCGGAGGCCGAGTGACCTTGGCCGTGTCGAGGCGCTTCGACGACTTTTCTGTTATTGCCTTTATCTCGATGGCTCTCTCGGCTCCTCGGGACGTTTGCCGATCGGCTTTCTCTTTGCCTGGCCGCTGAAGCCTCGGTTATCTCTGAACAAACCGTTAAATCGATGGAGGATTGTCGGTTAGTTTAACCACAATGAAAAGCAAATATGTCTCAAATTGATTACTTATTATATTCCGCTTTACACTAGCGCTGTTTGAACGGAGTTTCAAGCCTTTACTGGCATGTTCCGAAATATTGTGAAGATACAATGAATCAGAAGCTAATCCATGACCGGCTTCTACTTAGTTGTGACTCATCAGGTGGATGCAGGCTTCAGTGATGGATGTGCATTCAAATTATGCCACACTCCTACCGTCATTGAATTTCACTGCTAGATTTTTGCACTTTATTACACTAACATTGGTTCAAGAAAGTTATCATTCTTGTGTGCCGCATTTCTGCATACTCAATTAACCGCAAGTGAACCCACGATCGGTTTAAACTTATTTTGGACTGATCAGATCTCAAATTCTCAAATTACATTGTACCTTTGTCTATAACCATTGGTAATCGTGCATCATCTTTAATTGAAACAGCTTAAACGGCGATGATTAACGCTGGCAGTAAAAAAGCCGTGGAAGAAAAAACAGACCGTCTGATCCACAGATGGTTCTCGCGACGATTATCGGGGGGCTGTGTGACGCAAAGAAATCACTTTTAAGGGCGACCTGTTGGAGAAAGCTTAATTTAGATCGGCCGATGTATATACATAGGCGCGCGCGGCGAACGGAAACGTCGGGGTGGCGGGTAAAAAATGAATGAAGAACGTTCGGCTTTCACGGAGCACAGTGTGTGTGTGTGCGTCACTTACAAAAAGCTGGGACACATGGCGATGCGCGAACGCATGCACCGTCTCTCCCGGCTTCCTTTTTTTCCTAGACTCGCTCCGTCTCTCTCGTACCACTTGTCTTTCCCACCGAAACGTTACGGAGGTAATCTGTTCAGTTTTAATTATAGATTTCGCACGAGGTTAACTGTTAGGAAATTTAACGGTCAAGATCGTTACTTTTTTTTCTGGAAATTCAATACCGATTTTTAATCTTCTTCCAATATTTCTTTCGCTTTACGAGTAGTCATCACTTTAAGCCTAAATAATAAACCACCGAGTATTTACAAGGCTAATAACGCATTAGAGGGACTTTTTGCCGAGTGCCTTTGGAATTTCCGCAAAGCTGAACACGTCAATTCGACGAAATCGCGAAGGGTGTGCGGAGGGGCAATCAGCGCGCGCGCGAAAATATTCCGCCGGCGCAGTTTTTCCGCGCGTATCCCCTTTCGGTTCTTGCCGCTCGCGGCGAAAACGGCCGTTTGATCGACGTAAATTCGATCGATCCCCGACGGCGGATCCGCAGTGCATCGGAGATTCGCGGGACGGGTTTGCCCTCTTCGCCCCTCCTCTCTCTTCGCTCGTGTGTCGGCACTTCTTGCCGCTGCGTGCCCACACGTGGATCGCAGCCGGGGCGCGTCATCGCCCGGCAAAAGGAGAAATGCACCCTGTTCCACTCCCCTCCTTTTTCTTCCTCGGGGCTTTCGCGCAGTCTTTCTCCCGCGCGCTCTCGTTATTTCACGCCTCTTTTTGTTCGCCACACGGTGAAACGATTTTGCAAAAGCTTAGAGGAGGTGCGATGAATTAAGCGTGTTCTTAGTTTTATATTCGATGTTCGGTGATGAACGATTTTGTACAATATTATGGGTCGTTAGTGAATATTGGACTCTTTTTTTTTAACTTAAATGTAATAGTTTTATAATTTAGAAGTGAAATTTGTAATTCATAACATGCATTTACAAAGCACTTTTAAACAAATTACTTTGACAGTCACTTTTTGATCAATTTAAAATTTCTTAATTGCAATAATCGGTTTTCCCAAATGCAAACGATCATAGTCGGTTTAGTATTCTTTTAATCAATGTTTTAACCACCAGGTGGATCAGCCTTGAAACGTCTCTCCCGGTAACGAGTTTGCTGCCTCTATATGTTATATTATGTCATCTTAAGGTCTGGATGACTTAGGCTATTGGTGCTCTATTACTGTAAATTATTGTTATCATTATTACTTAATTCTTAAATTATTTTAATCAAATGTCACTAACTTTAGCAATGCCTGTATTCAAGTCATGCTTTTAAGTCTCGGTGCACGATCGTCTTATTAATTACACCATTTGCTCGGCGTTAAATAAGACAACGACTAAAATCGCTTGCCTATAAAGACTCCAAAAATCGGCGCAAACACTCACAATTCACTGTATGGTTTTGCTCTTGACGCTTTCCCAAAAGCCAGCTGTCACTCACTACAGTACCGCGTAAAATGCAACGTATGTTTATATATAAACTGCAAACAAGTATCACACGCTTATTTAATTACATTGTTTAATTATATTAGTAAAAAATTTAATCGCAAAATTTGAATTAAAATTCTTAATTCTTAAAGTAGACATTAAATTATGTCGTTAAACAGTTAACTAATAAATTAAAAGAAATCCTAACGAGGTCGTAAAAAGCTAAGCCTCGAAAATCCAGCGCCGTCAAAAGCTCTATTAGCGGGTTTACAGCGGGACCTTTTTGTCGTGCTACGTACAAGTGGAGGAAAAAAAAGAGCCCCGCTTCGAGTGGAATTACCATTCCTCCCACACGCGCGAGTTTACTCAGCCAGACGCGCCCGAGTTAACGGGCAGGCGTGCGCGCGCGCGCTTCAAAACGCCCCGGAGAGGCGAAACCGCACAGTTGTTTGGCCGACGTATCAAGAACCCATTAGCTTATCAATGGGCCAACCCCGCGCCTCGAGTGTGTACGTGTCGCGGGGGCGTACCAAAATAAACTCCGCTGTCCCCCCCTCCTCTCTCTTTCGGCGCTCCTTCAGCCTTCCCCAATCTGTTTTCTTCGGCTTAGAGTCGTGAGAAAGCGAGCCCGGCAATTCTGACGACGGCAGTTCCGTCTTTCTTCTTCCTCCCCATGATCCGCGCGCTCAGTTGACGCTCGAGGGCTCCCTATCGTGGGAGGACCTATCTGAATGCACCGAGCTTCAAAGTGACACGCTCGACCCCTTCGTCGTTTTTTTTTTGTTTTAATTTTTAGCTCAGTGGGTGCGAGATAGGTAATAGAGTGTGCAAACAAACGTAAGCGCGTGTAAGCCTTGTTGAACACTCGAGCTGAGAGCTTTGATAACTGAGACACTCAAATACTCAAGCTTGCGATAAACTGTTAGATTTGCTGATGTACATAAAGCTTACACTCATGCCAAATATTACATCTTATTAAAAAACATCTAAATGCAAGCTTGTGTGTACAAGAATAGACTATTAAATGTTTAGAAACATTGTAAGTTTCAAAAAAGTATAGAAAAAAAATACAAAAAAATATGAGTTACGTGTTAAAAGCAATGAACTTAATATTAAAAAAATGTAAATTTAAGTAAATTACGAGGTGATTTATCTTGAAAGAAGTTAACTTTCTTACTGAAATAGATGAATATAACGGATACAAATTACTTGGGAGGATGTTGTACATATTCTTCTTACTCGCTTCTCGTGGTACAAAAAAGGGGTAATTGCCGAGGCGCGCAGATGTCATTCAATGAGCATCTCCAGAAAAGTGTTGTAATTTCATCCGGTAAGAAAAAAAGAAGAGCCACACTTGTCATTGCTTGTGTCGCCTCCCTGCTCTCGATTCGTTACTTCCTCTGCCACCCGAAACACCTACCGTGTACCAGTGTGCAGCTTTTTTGTAAGCTCATTGATGCAGATGTGCCCTCGCGTGCATCATCACCGTCATCGTCGTTCGCGAAGTGCGGTTTATTTTTTCCCACTATATACGCTGCCCGCGACTCTGGACCCTCCCACAATATTACCCTCTTCTTTTTGCCCGAGTATTTAAAGTAACGGGAGTAAACCTCCATCGGTAGACAAAAGGAACAGAAGGTAATGGGATTATCTTCGGGGATTTTTTTGTCCTCGCGAAACGTTTCATTACGCCCTGAGCTTCAATGACTTAATAACCCGCATTTAGATTTTTCCCACATAACCGACATTTCTTGCGCCAAAACGCAGCGGAGGACGACGTTCCATTATAACTCATGCTTTCGGGAATAAACGCGATGCTCGCTCCATTGATATTCGCGTGCAGTGCGTAGCTGAAAATGCAAAATACGCCCGAGCGAATGAAATAAATTGACTTTTAAATTTCGCCGAAATCGCGCCGTTCCCGGTCGCGTATGCACATTTGACGGCCGTAAATTACGGCGACTCTCGGGGCAAGCAAGTGCGCGGGCCATCGATCCCCGTTCTCTTCTCCTCCGCCGTGCGGCGGCTCGCCCGGCTCGTCTCGAAATCGACCGCGAGTTCTGTCTTGTCAACCGCAGCGAGACGCAAATGCACCGTTCTCTCCCTCTCTCTACCTTCTTCATCCTTCGCTCGTCTTGGCGAGTGTTGTCTTTCAAAGCCGCACGGCCCATGGGAACAATTCCGCGCTCTCTCTCTCGTTTTGGCCTTCTTTTTCGCCGCTACGTATCCGTTTCAGGGAGGCTGCGAGCTGAGGATGATGTATCGACTCTCTCTCTCTTTCTTTCTCGCCGTGCACCTCCTTCGCCTTTTGCATAACGATGATATTTTAGCTTTCCGAGTGCGGTGCGCCTACTATCAAGATCGGTTCATATTTTCGCAGAATGTTTTCTTCGTCCTTTTTTTTAATTCAAGTGGTAATGAGGATTGCAGAGGGCAGCATTGATTGTTAAATAAGCCGTGCAGGGGACTCGAGTGGTGTCGACTTGGGTGGCTCCTCCTTTACGAGCTGTTATCCTGCTTTATCACTCCGATTCTCAAAGGCGGGGAAGTTAATGCGGACAGAATATGGATGCAAAAAATCGTGTAAGTTCGTGTATTTATGAGAATCATTCGGCGTTTGATTTTAATTAACGCTGTAAAATCGAATTATTATTCAGCGACGTACCGCGTAACTTTTCAAACCTCCGCATTCAATAGACCCCCCGGTTGTGTCAATTAAAACACGAATTCCACTCGCCTTCAGAAATCTCAGTCGACTTATTCACACGAGCTCGCAGAAAAAAAAGTAAAGCACTGCTCTATTGCAGAAACTTTGTAGAAGTTGGTAACGTTCAAGCCGCCTCGTACGAGCGGAGCGTGCGCAGCTACACCCGGGCATTGGTTAATTGAGCAATAAAACGTACGATAAACCGGGAGATCGGGTCGTGAAGCGAGCGCGCGCCGAGGTACCCGGGGGCTCGCTACATACCTCATACCTTCCCACGTGGATAATGTGACTGCGGGCTCTCGCGGGGGCTACCGGGCGATGCCTACCCCGCGCCGGCGGGGGAGTAAGGGGGGGATCGAGGCGCGTCAGCCCCGAGCGGAGGAAGCTATCGGGTTGCGGGCGTGTGGCCCGACTCGTTAGCTCCCTAATTAGATCACTGTCACCTGGACCGAACGGGCCATTCGTTTCCGGAGACGCGCGCCGTCCGGGATCCTCGTGGATGTTTCGTGCGGGGGAGAAAGGAGAGAGATGCCGTCGGGAGATTGGCCCCCCCGGATTCGAACAGTGATTTCGCTGGATTTCGGCGTGTGAAAGGGTTCTTGGGAAAGTGGCTTTCCTGCCGCGAGTATTTTTGGAAATCGGGCGCTCGAGTTTCATTTGTCAAAGTGGATCAGCGTGCTTATTAGTACTCCGGCGTGTAATTTCGTCGTTATTTGCTTGATCGATTCACGGGTAACGATGGAGATCAATCATGTATACGATGTTACCACTGTACTTTATTGTTGGCGCGCTTCGGGAACTCAAAACATGCTTGCTTGATTTGTTCAATTAAGACTTCACGTGCATCCTTGAATGGGCACTTTTGAGAATGGAGATGTATTCTTTTGACGAGCCTGACAAAGGAAATCATTTATAAGACTCGTATACGCAAGGATGTTTAAGTCGAATACATTAGCGTAGAACCAATAACCCGTAACCGCGGCTAAAATTTTAATAATGAGCGCAATAAAAAATTCTTAACTGGCTTCTTAAAATTAATGGTGAAAAAAAGTATCTTTCACCCAAGATAGTCCTATTAAATTTATATAAGTTAAGCCTTCTACGAAGCGCGAGGCATCTTCACTTCGACACTTTCACGTGTCCGATCGCGTATGCAGCGGCGTTAATATAAATGTTAAAAAAGTTAACGACGAAGATAGTATGAAAATGTTTACAACACACCCAGGGTTTTTTTGTTTAAGTATACTGCTACTTTGGTCCATCACCGCGGACACTTTGATTTTACGGTACAAAAAGGCGCACCTGGGCCAACTCGAGATTTTAATAAATTTTTTCATCGCAGGATGATATTCGTTTTTACGGAGGCGCGCGTACACAAAAAAGGGTCACAACCTATAATTCCGCATCCCCCCGTTTTTTTTGTACACGTCCACGAAATCGCTCCGATTTCACTTACGTCACTTACCGGAGTCCTGGGGCCAAGTCGATTTACATCGATTTTCGAGCTAATGCGATTCCGTAATTATTTAACGACCTATCTCTCTCTTAATTGGCCGATTAATAGGCACCCGAGAGAGCCAATCCGGTTCTCCCTTTTCTCTCCCCCTCCGCGTCTCTTCTCTCTCGCCACCTCTTTTTTTTCTCCTCGACCAAGCCGTCGTCGCTCTCTCACTGTATATACGCATCCTCGAGAAGGTCGCCTAGCATCGCGATAAAGGATTTCAACTTCCACGATAATTTCCTAATCGATTTGTCGGCGGGACCCGTGTTCGCCTCTAATGGATGTAAATTAAGCTTGTGTCGTTGCCACGTCTTTAACTTATCGCCAACAGGACTGTCTTCACTTCCTTTCCAAAATCGTAGTTTTTGCATCGAGGGTAGGACTATAGTCGAAGGCAGGAAACAGGTTGTCTTCATCTCCATTTCTCGTCACATGCGACGCAGCATCTCTCTTAACGTTGCTTATACAAAAATAGCTTTTATAGAGTGAGTCACGATTATAAAAATTTAGAAGAAATTACATTGATTTAACTTTTCAAAATACGGAAGCGTAAAAATCAATCGATAAGATTGAAAACTGAGCAAATCGAACTTTGAGTAGCTCAGTTTTTTTCTCAAAAAGTGTGATTTTTCACTCTTCTATATTACAAGACTTTAAAAGAAACTGTACTTAAAAAAAATATTCAAAGTGATAGTTTAATAATCGCTCCAATCGATTCCCCATAAAGTTCGTACCCGATCCCAATCTCCCCGGAAGTGTGCCTGCGCGCGTCCAGCTGAAAGAGAGACGAAAAAAAAAGGACCGAGCGCTAAGTAAGCCCTCGTGCATCATCGGCGTCAGCGCGCGGCTACCGACCGGGGCCTCGGACGAGGATACCGCGGCGAGGTACACGCTCTCGGTGGAAGAAGCGGAGCGAGGAAACGTCGACTCGCGCCGAGTCCATTAACATTCGGCGCGCGGCAAATTACAAGCCGCGAGCGCTAATGGAGCCGCCGCCGCTCGGCTCGAGGCGGACCTGGCCGCCTTCCACCTACCTCCCCCCTCCTTCGGATATTGGGTGGGTGGCGGTCACTCGGCGCCGAGAGGGACAGAGCCTCGGCTCCGAGCCACCAGAAAAGCTCCCTGGAAATCCAAATTAACTGTGACGCGAGTCGATCAGGTAGAAAATTACGCCGGAACGGTTAAGAGGCGTTTTTTAAAGTTTGTTTTAATTTACTAATATTTAGTGATTGTTTTGTACATAAATAAACTTTTTGAAATCTCCGTGTTCAAAATATTCCTTTTTTTGTCTACCTTTAGTGCGAAAAGTACAAGATTCTTGCATTTTGTTTGGAGCGTGTACAAAGTAGCTACTTTTCGCGCAATTTTATGAATTTATTAATCATTATTCATCTGTCTTATCGAAAAAATTTTTGACTTCGAATTTCGATAATGAAAAATCGATTATTCGCCTATTATTTTTATATATAACGAACCTTCACTGTGCTCAAATAAAACCAAATGACACTCCTAATGCAAAAATTATCTGCTTTGCTCACTAATTCCATAATATACTAGTAAAAGTTTCCTCGTAACGATCATTAGTTATTAATTTTTTTGCACGCAGAGTTTCGTAATTTGAAAAATTGTTAAAATGTTCAAAGCTAACACTTAGCGGGTAACTCTAGCGAGAAAAAGTTCGCGCGATACCGCGAAGCCACATTTTTACGATTCTAAAATGATAGAACGGTTTAAAACGCCGAGCAACAATGATACACATTCGCGGCGGACTTACGCCGAAACGAGACTTAGAGGCTGGTACTTAGGCGCGGAGGTAAAAAGCGAAGAAACGAACGAACGACGTGCAAGCCGCGGCCTTTCCTAAGAAAGCGGTAAACGCGAGCGATTCCACCTTTGCGGCGTTAGCGCGTGCGAGGCGCGCCCGAAAAATCCGGTTTCCGAGCTCGCTGCTCTTTTTGCTCGTGAGAACGTTTCTGTCGAAAAAAGAAAAGAGGAGAGAGAAACTGCCCCGCGCCCGACGTATGACCGACGGGTTTTACAATTTCGACGGATTGTACTTCGTATGTGGATCTCTAGGTAGCGAGTGCATCTCGCGCTTTCTGTCGAAAATTTTGGAAGGAAATTGATAGGAGAGCGGTGGAGCTTCCTTATAGGAGGACGATTTTGCAGCGCAAAATTGCAAACTTCAATTTGCTTATTACGCTGTAAAAGTGAATGAACGATCTATTATGGGAAATACGACCGAATGCTAAAGACACTTAGGATATACATCGAGCGTAATAAATTTCTTTATGCATCGTTGCGAGAAATTTTTACAGTGTTGTCACCCATTTTTATGCCATTTTTAAAGCTTCAATTTTAATGCTATAATATATTTCAACGATAAATTTTAAAGAAAGTGAACATTTTATATACCGTAATAGAATGCGCACTAACGCTACTTTTAGAAATTTCATCAATCATTAGACTCCTTATTAAAATCCGACGTAAAAGCTACATGCCTTTTCATTACGGAAAGCGACCCCTCCTCTTTCACTTTCGAGCGGCTCAATCTGAAAATGTAGCGACGAATGCGGAGGCGCGCAGCCAGGAGGATCGAGCGATCCCGTCGAGCCGGGGCGCGGGGAAAAAGTGCGGAACGCGCGCGTGCAAAAAGTGCGACGCGCACTTGTCCGCGCGCGGCGCGTCGCCCGGCGACCTAACAGCTGTCTTTAGCTCGGCCGCGCGGTTAACGAAGAGCCGACGCGAGCAATTCGACGTGGCCAAAGAACCACGGGAATTCGTCCCCGCCGAGACGAGAAATCGACGACGATTACCCGCCGCTTTACCGCGAAAACGACGCCTCTTAGCGGCCGTTGCCTCCTTGCGTCCACGCACTCTGACGCTGCGTCGCGGAAGCTGCCTTCCTTGTTATTTCGATATTTTTATTGTTTCGTAATGTGTTTATCATAAGAAACGATGAATTTTTTAATGAAGAAATTATGGAAAATATTTATTTAAAGTTTTAGAGAAAAATTATGTAAAATGTAAGGAAATGCTCTCTTATTAAAAATGATAACTCTAAATGTAAAGCCAGAAGCTATTGATCTCTAGATGTGATTGATTCTCATGTGGCCGCGTAATTATTGAGTAAAATTTATGGTATTTTTTCCATATTTCACCTTCAAGAAGAATTTGTAGTAAATTTTCCTGTATTTTTTTCACTTTCTAATAGTACAGCTTAAACTATCGAATGAAAAAGAGCAAAAGTATGTAATGACAGTGCGAAGCCTCATACTTTCGTAGAACATTAAAAGAAAGAAAAAAAGACATTTAACTTCATTCGTGCGCACGAGAACAGTTAGCCGTCGAAGCACTTCAAGATGCATCGCGCCGGGCAAACAATCCTTCCGCGGCGATAAAGCCTCGCGGTTACAAAGGGTAAGTTAATACGATTCGGTACGCGGAATCGTTACGGCGTGCGGCACGCATATCCTCTCTCTCCGCGCGATCGGTCCTGATAAGCTCGCGCGTCCGAAATTCTCGGAAGCCCCGCGGTCGAGCAGTCAATATCATCCCCGATGCAACGCCGCGATATAATCACACACGAGGAGGGAGGGGGACGGAGGAATGGCAAATTAAAAATTGCTTCCGTGTTGCACCGCAGCGCCTCGCACGCTTCCCGCGTTAAGTGCAATTTCAGATCCTCGTTTAGATAAGGGACACAGTTTTCGGCGGCCGGTCGTTTGTCATACTCCGGCCGGGGTCCGGCTGTTTAAATGGAGGGACGCTGCACCTCGGTGCTGTCCGGAGATAACGCGGTGCTGATAAGTATGGAAATCGGGCCTATCGATCTTGGGGATGCGGGAAGAGGCACGGGCCTTTCGATAGATACCTGGTTGCTCGAGTTTCCTTGGACCTGTTGAGGGACTAAGTTTGTTTTGGAGTAATTTAGTTGTTCGAGTTCGAGAGCCTTATCTAGATGGTTATTAAAAATCTAACGATACTGATCGGTCATAAAATTTTTTCGATTGATTGATTTAAGTTGTTAACGCTTGGTGCTTCAGTTGTTTTTTGTACAGGGAGCAAAAAAAGAATTTCACTGCATAAGTAGCCGATAAACTATCAACGCATCAAAATATATCAGCACTCGTAACTGTACGTCGACTATTCGTTTAATTTAATTCGATACCGATCGTTAAAACTTCAGCCACAATTAACATTTTGGAACCTCCACAATTAAATGCCGAAACTAGTCTTATCTTAACAGCCTCCATTTCCACGGTACAAAAATTTGGTTAATCCGAGGGGTACCGGGCATCTCGGGCAATCGATCTCCTCGCACCGAAACCGCGCCAAGTGGTAGGCCTCCTCACCTCGGCCTCGAAATCTTCATCGTATAATCCCCAATTCTCTTCGTTATCGCAAATTGAGCTCAATCTTCGCTCCTCTCGTTTTTCTTGTTCGTTTCGGCGGTGCCCTCATGTACATATACACGCGTACGCCTTCTCCGGCTGCGGAACGAGAGCCTCGCGTTGCGCAAGCTTTCCACGAAGGGGCAATTGAGCGCTCGGTGGTACTGGGAAGACCCGCACTCGCGCTAATTACGACGCCTGTCAATTTAGACGGATTCTGTCGCCGACTACTGTCCCTGCTGTTGGCCGCTAGATTTTTCTGGGCCGTGGTATATGCTTTTTATCTCGCGGATCTGACGACCGGTCAGTTTAATATACCGACGCATTTGTTTTATGTCGCTGCTTAGTGGACGAGTCTGAGTGCTGGAAGCACTTTAATTTACCGAATTTAGGGGGAATTTAAAAGTCATTTCTTTAAAAATAACAGTTTGGTACTCTGACGTAATTGTTTGTTCTTTGAATGAACTGCGCTCACGGGAAAATACACGCACGCGAGTTTTTGCTTTAATAATTATCGACAGGAAAAAAGGTTTAATAGAGGGATCAATCAGCGATTACACGCTCCAAGTGCGCTGGAAAATCTCACTCCGCGCTTTTTTTCGTCGTAAATCTTGTATCTGCATCGAGATTTATCCAGCCATTCGCAAACGCAATAAATATTAAAATTCTCGCGCGGGCAATAACAGCCGCGGCCGGCGACAAAAAAGAAGCGAGCAAAAGGAGTAAGAAACTAACGGAATGTCCAATCTCTCTCTCCTTCTCCCTCGGCATTTTACTGCCGTGGTAGCCAATTGAAACAATAAAGAAATATCATCGTTCGCCGGCCTATGAATACGGTTAAAGGGCAACGCTTGGCGGCGCGTCGCGCAAGAAAAGAAAAGCCGATGCGTCTTAATATCCGCCGGCGCGTCGGGCATCCGTCGTAAACATTAAACATTTATTGCGCCGGGCGTAATGAAATATTTTACAAGCAGCAGCAACCTCGTCTTCCTCGCCGCTTGTCGGCTCCCGTTCGATTTTCTGTGACTCCTCGCGGGTCCGGTCTCTCTCCGCTTCCCTCGGGTTACGTCTTTTCTCGGCCGGTCTTTTCTCCCCTTCCTTCCTCTCCTCTTTTTTTCTTACTCGTTATGCGGCGCTCGTATGCATAGTATGCCTTTTACGATACCGCTAATTTGATTAAGGAGAGCCGACGGGCTGGGTCTTTGTATAGCAAGCATCACGGGCGCCACGGAAATTCCTATCGAGTTCGAAGACTCGAGCGTTTTATTGGTTTTAGGGCAAAACTAGTTTTTTCGAGTCGTTAGCGATTGTTAGTGAAGAGGCCGTTTAATAGCTTTCCTTATTGCATTATTTAGTCTATGGAAGAATTTAATCCATGCGACGTCGTAAATTGACGTCAGGATGTAATGGTGGCTTAATTTTACCGTAATGCTAAGGTTAAAGAGTGAATGTCATTTTTTTTATTAGTCAATTTTCGGGATTTATTCGAAGTTTTGTAAGGATTTAGAGAGGTGCTAAATACTCAGTCATCATTTTTTAGAAACATAGCCGGAAAATACGATATTTTCTTTTCTATGGGCAAATATAAAATCGTTAATTAAGCGCATGACACCTGTAGGTGTTAATTGAACTATAAACTTTAGTGCTCCGGTTCAACTTGCGTGTTGTTTTTAAATAACGAACTAATATTTCGAATCCATATTTCGAGTACACAAAGCTGGAAATATGTTTGCTCGAGTTATGACTCGTATAGCTTCAGCAAAGAAAAATATTACAAATAATAATTTCGGTAAACCCATCCACGTGCGTCTGGGTAACTTACGCGTGCCTTGAATCAACAACACGCCAGAAGCAAAAAAAAACGTAATAATTCTAAGTTTCTAAAAAAATATTGATCGTGTCTAGAAAGAAAATTATACGGCAGTTCATCTCCACCGCAAACAATAAAACAAAACAGTATATCGTGAAAGAAATAAATGAACAAAAGATTGGCCGGCAAGTGACTTAGAAACTCGCCAGCCGTACGCACAGCCGAGCAATCGGAAGGAACGCGCAGAAAAAAAGTGAGCGAATGAGCCGCGAGATGAGGCGCAATTTGCATCTCTCGGGCGCGGATTGCGCGTCTGCACGCGCGAACATCGCCGGGTCCTTTTCCTTCGATCGATGGTAATGGCGCGGGAGAGAGAGAGAACGACCCTCGCGCGGCGATCGCTCGAGCGTCTCCCCGCGCTTTCCTCCCGTGGCACCTGTGCAAAAAGGCCCGCTCGAATAATCCCGGCGAGAAATAGAAATTGCAGGAGGGAAAGAGGAAGACGAAGAAAGTGATAATGCATCAGGGGGGGAGGTGGAGAACCTGTTTTTCACGGCTCGAGACCGATCAAACCTGTTATTGTGCATTGAATAGATATTCCCTTCTTTATGAGCCCTTGTATTTCGTCGGCGCGAGGGAGGCGGAGGGGATATATAGCCGGTCGATTGGAATGCAAAGTAGCATTGTGCGAGCGAACATCGCGCGCGGCTTAGAATAATTCGACGGAAATTTTGCGACTACGTCTATCTTATCTTTCCGAGGGAATCGTAAGGTGAAGGGATGCGCATTTTTTTTAAACGCGCGGGTATCGGTCGTTGGGAAAATAAACTGCGAAATAACGCAGCACGTGTTTTCCTCCTTCTGCCGGTTCTATTTTTAATTCTCGCGCTCGGAGATTCTGCGGCCATATAAGAGGCGCGGGGAATCCTTCGAGGCTCGCGGAAAAAAGTCCGCGGAGCCTCGCGATTTTCTTGCCCCGCGACGCTTTAGTCGATCCCCTCGGCTCGGATATCTAGCGCAGGTGTAAGCTGCTGTTCGACATCCTCATTTTTGTAATGCGCCGCTACGCCGGCCGACGAGTTTTTACGCCGCGTACCCGACGTGTAAAATGTTTTCTTCGCGATCGATAAATTGCTCGTTTCAATTACTGCCGATCGCTCGCGCAGTAATTGAAAAATTAGCGTAAAAGATGACTCTCCCAGGAATCTCCGACCTAATTAGCGGAAAGAGTTTAATTTCTCAGGCACACGGAGAAGCATACGTCTTCCTCGTGGAGTGTATTAAAGAAGTAAACATTTTTGATAGTCTATAAAACTCCTCTAAGCGACTTGCCTCGCTAATGACACTTCGAAAATTGTGAAAGAAGGCAAGACTCGGAGAAGTTAACTGGCGGTCAATAATGGCTCTCTGTTTTCCTTAACGATTATACCTTTAAATTATTTATCAGCAATCAGTCGCATTTTCGACCTGGTAATTGAGAAATCGGCGCTGGCGACGCCGCGATTTTTAAAGCCGCCTCTAACGAGAGTGTAATTGCCCCGGCGAGGCGGAGGCCCAGTTTCCATCTTCGGCCGCGCCGATTCTTTCCAGCGTTTTCTCTTTCCTTCGCGATTGATCCCACAGGCGATTCATCCAGTGCGCGAGCAAGTTTCTTCTACCTGTCGCGAACGGCCCGCCTAAAGGAGCAGCCGAGTGAGCCAAAAGAAATGCTCGCTTTTTTTCGCTACTATGTAGCTCGGGTGGAACTTCATAAGGTAGTTTTCTTTATAGTCAAGGAATAGAAAATTTTTCAATTTAGAGATCGGTACATTATTGCTTTTGAAAGAAACATTTATATTAAAGGTCGTAGGGAAAAAGAGTTTTAAATTCACTTGTTGCAAATTTTATTATTAGGTGGAATGACAATCCCCATCATGATTGAAATGTGCAAATATACGATATATTATACAATTTCAATTTAAACGTTATAGTTTCCTATAAAAAAAATCACCGACGCAGAACAGTACAGTACCGCGCCGTTATCAGCGATCTTGTCCCCGCACGCACGGTGCTATCCGAAGCATCCGATGAAGCAGCATCGATCCACATCGGCGAACTAGCCTTCGCCGCGTAAGGCGATCGCTAAAAAGCTGCGTCGCGACATCCCCGCGCCGAGCGGTTCCTCGCGCGCGGCGAGACAACCCCGCGCGAAAAAAATCGGGGGGGATCGGACCGCGCGCTTTACGAGGCCGGCGCTCCCAATAAAGTGCATCCGAGGCAGCGATAAACAAAGGGTCGACGTCGTCGCCCGGCCTCCCTTTCGCGGAGCGCGCGCGCGCGCCGGCCGCGCCGAGACCGCGAGAACGCATTAAAGCCTCCGCGAAATGGAAACGAAAACGCCGGGGCCGCGCGCCGCGACATTCCGCGACGTTTGCCTTTCGCCGCGTGTAGGTACCTGCGGAGCTGCGGCTTTTTGTTGCCTTTACCCCGAGACGCGGCGCATTGTTGCTGCGCCGATTTACGAGTGTCCCGTCGCGCTGCATCCAGCTTCTTCATATTTCGAGCGCTGATGCCTTGGTTTTCACATTTTTTTTTACAAGCAGCTTATTTGATAATTTGATATTTTTAAAAGGTTTTTTTTAACCCTTTTTAAAGCAGAGACTTATTCGTAATGTGTAAGCATGAAAAACTACTCTATTTAAGAGAAATCTGAGTGTCGTGTTTAGAATGATTCTTTTTTTTTCTGAAAGATAATGTAATTTTTCAGATTTTTCACTTAACTGCGTGTTTTCAGAATTTTAATATTATTTAGAACGATCTGGCTAAATATTCTTTAAAGAAATAATGAAATAAAATTTGATATATTAATTTATTGCATTTTTTATTTGCAGCTGTACATCAAAATATGTGGGAAAATTTTGTCAGCATCCCAATCCGTGCCTGACGGGGCAGACGTGCCAGAACGGCGGTTCGTGCCGAGTGATCGAAGGCATCGGAGGCGCCACTCCGTCCTTCGCTTGCTCCTGCCCGGTCGGCTTCACGGCCAGCCTGTGTGAGATCACCGTGCCCAATGCATGCGACTCTTCGCCTTGTGCCAACAACGGAAGCTGCGTCTTACAGTCGCTGTACGATTACACCTGCTCCTGTGCCTTCGGATTCACCGGTCAGATATTTTCTTTCATACCTTTTAATTTTAAACAAATTAAAATTTTATTTCAAATTAACAAGGGATTAGTAACCTGGTGGAAAATTGATTAGCTCGAGTGACTAGTAAATTAGAGCTTGGTGATTTGCAGCAGTTAAATTTTCGAAAATATTTTTGAGTAAAATATGGGAGTAATATTTTAACGACCTAACTTTACAGTTGTATCGTGAGTCATACGCCATTTGCAGTCTAAGAGAATAGATGGTCACCTGTATTCAGATTGAATACAAATTGAAACGTGGCACAATTTTTCTATAAATCACTCTCACTCTTTTTTTCATAGTGCAGAAATTTACAGCCTAACTTTAAAATTAATTTTTCAAAACATATCTATCTTTAACTGTAAAAAAGACAAAATACCGTTAATAATCGGAGCTCCTACCTTACTGCTTAACCAGAAATTGGTTGCTCTTGAAAAATCTCAGTAAGTACTAACAAAGAGATGGATAATTTTTCCACCAGGGTACCCTTGAAACAAATTAATTCTTAAAATCTCATAATTGTCTCTACTCAAGCTTTAATCTAAAACTTTAATCAAAATAGCTCCTCGAAAAACGGCCATTCGGTATAACAGTTTTAATTGCAGCATCCGCAGTAAAACGTAAATTGAAGTAACCAAATTCATTTCCGCGCGGCAAAACAAGCATCGAGTAACAGAGAGCCTCTCTTCCCCCATTGTCTAGTCGCATCCTCCCGTAAGTATAGTGGCCGGGGGGCTCGCGGTCGGGGGATAAACTTCACGCGAAAAGCCTCGCGCTCGCGTGTGATTCATTAGCTCGCCCGGCAGAATTTACGAGGATCTCCCCCCGCGCACGCGAAAAAGCCGCGCCGCGGCAGCCGGGCAATCAACTTCTCGCGCCTTTATTGTTCGGAAGTTGCTCAATCTCGGGGCGAGGGGAGGCCCTCCTTAATTAATAAACGACGCCGTAACGTGGGAGGTAACCGTTGTGCACTCGGCGGCCCTCGTTTTATTTTCGCGCGCATCGAAAAATTCGCGAACCAGTGCGTAATAAATTATGACGAGGGATAATTGGCGAAACATTCGCGGAGAAAAGGGCACGCGAGGTCCGGAGATGGGAAAAAAAAGGCGCGCGCGCGGAGGTGTTGGTTGTAATGATTGTTGGGTGCAAAGTAATTGTGAGTACGGGAAAAGGTGTAACGGTACTGGCTGCCGATGCAATAAAGTGTATCGGTGGAAATCAATTGACGTGTCGTGAGACACTGCTGTTTGTCATGTCATGTGGGCAGTATTTATCGCAGTTGGCTTATGCGCTCAATCCGATTTTGCTCGTTATTGAAGACATCCTTTTTGGCGAATGCTTCGAAAATGCCGACGTGGCCGTTGAGTTTACGTAACTGTTAATACAAAATTGATAAAGTAAGCCGTTTTGATAGCCCGTTGTATAACTAAGTGTGCGGACTTTTTACACATTCAGAAATTCCCACGTTGTCGAGTTTAACTATCAAAAAATAGGCAAATTTTATTGCTTCTCTTGGTTTACGATATTGATATATAAGTAAAATAAAACTATATAAAATATATCCAATCGCGCAATTCAACTGATATATGTCTCAGTTAGTTAAGAGAAGAAATTACTCGTAAATTTAAACTAATGATTATTATAATTTAATGACTTTCTTAATAGTAAAATGACCGTTTGTTCCGTTTCGACTATTATAACAGAAATCTTTTCAACAGCACAGTGCTTGTACGCCGTTTTAATTGAGAAAGTAACAAATGAAATAAATACATCATCTATCCCATTGTCCCTTTTCGCACTTGAACAATTTTAATAACTACGACATTCAAAATGACATTTAATCACATTTCACACAGCAAATCTCGCCAACAATGCGAATGTCTGTACACTGCCATCATCGCGTCGCTATTTATTGCGCGCGCTCGTATGTGCGCATAAATCGAAATCGAATCAAATTCCTTCATAAACACCGCTCATTAGAATCGGTAACACACGCGCTAAACAAACTCGTAGAAATTACATAACATTTCGTTTCACACACTCGGGTCTCTCCCACTTGCATAAAATTAATAAAAACCCCATCAATCCCTGCGAGTGGTGCTCGCGATAAAAGAAAAAGACCACATCCGCGCGAGTGATACTCCGGACCCGAGAAAATCCACATTCCGCGTCCTTTTCGCTCGGCGCGCGGACCTTCGCGTTGCATAAATCGCCGATCGGACCGTTAATCATACGCATACCTGCTTGTATCACCTACATATCGCAAGTAGGTTGAGCAAAAGGTCGGCCGGGAGTAAAAAAAAAAGAAACAAGAGGCGGCGGTGGCGACAGTCAGGGGCGCGACAAAAAAAGCAATGACGCTCGTTTATCCATCCGTTTTTTTCTTTTTAATTGCGGGCGTGTACTATGAGTAACGGCCGCGTGTAACCCGCTCGCGCGCAATTATCGCCGGGGCGCGCTCATTGATTCGCGTGGGCCGGGATTATGCAAATGCGCGCTCGCCCGAGAGAGGAGGCGTTGGATCATCGGGGCCCCGTGCAGTTTGTCGTCGGGGCCGGGACGTGTATAACGCACGGCTCGGCCGTAGAGGCGAAGCAATCTGCATACCGCCGATTAATGCGCCGTCTAAGTGACTTTTTATGTAGCGCCAGAGCCCGCGCGCGCGCGAACCGCGAGTGGGAGGAGGATGCGAGAGGCTGCGCACACGCCGGGATTTCTGGCTCGTTCGTATACGCGTTGCATGTGTCCTTTCGAAAATTGCTCTCTTCTAGCGCCTAAAATAAATTTCGAATACGAATAGATTTGTGACTTTATAAAAAGATCGTATTTCGTGACATTTTTTATTAAATTTCCATCCGTAATTGAAATGAAATAATCAAGTAGAATACTGCTATACAATAGTACAATACGACAATAGAATAGTATAGTATAATAGTAATGAATGTATGTATATAATAGTATAGTATACTGCAACAGAATAGTACAATATTTAGTGTCGTTTAATTACAACTTTTATAAAAGTTCAATCGACTTTAATCCAATTAAAGTATTCAGGTAACTCAATATATAAAACTGAGAGAGCATACTCGTTACTGAAAGAGATTTCTCAGCGTCTCCCTGGCGGTAAATGTAACAAATAATATACATTTTATTTAGGATCAAGCGTGTTTTAATTTAAATGATTATATATCGAGTGCAGTAATTAATTAAATTGCATTTAACCATCAAATAGAAATAGTTTTTATTAGTACGATTAGTAATTTGTTTCTGTCTATCATACGAGAAAAGAGAAGAATTTACTTTACAATTTACTAATCTCAGGTGGAAAAATTTTATAAATTATGACTTCATTTAATACTCACCGTTTCCGTTAATTTTAAATAACTTTAAAAAAGTACATGGAACTTGTATTTTTGGTTTTAATCTGATCAATTTTAACACAAATAATGCGTTTGATTTACGGTCGTATTTTCAACAAGGCAGTTTAAAAATTAAACAGAAAATAACTATAAAAAACGTAGTAAAGATTATTGAAACAATTTTAACGCCAGCATGCGGGCGTTTGCTAGTACGTAACCTGTAAATTTTAGAAGATCGCGTAATCGAGAGAAAGGATACCTGTTAGGCTCCGTGCGAGTTCTCTAGAAGGAGAGAGGAAGTGCAGAGTAATTCGAATAATTGGCACGTAAGAATGTAGACAACTGGCAAATCTCTGAGAATCCCTCGCATACAGTGTATATAAAAATTGTAATTTTACGTTACTTCTTCAGAGCTTTATTGCTCAAATTAGTTTTGAAAAATCAAAGTCGATAAAACTGCTACTTTTTTGCGATAGCAGCCTGTTAAGCGCGCAGTTATGAATTCTTAGAGTCAATTTGAAGCTTCATCACTAATGTCCCACTTGGGGAGAAACTAAAGAACGTAAAGATTAAATTCAACATAAACGTCATAAAATCTATTGCACCGTTACTCTTTCGCTTTACGAGACAGCCGTTTCAAAATCTCATTTGTATTTACAAATTATCATGCAGAAGTATAACTCCGCAACTCGTAAACATCTTTTGTTTCAAAGTGACAAAGAAGCGAGATGGTGCATCGTAAAGTTGTCACTTTTTTGCGCAAAGAGAATCTCCTTTAGAAAATAAAAAAAAGGTCAGCTCTTTTTTTCTCGTCGCTTGTCAATGAGTTCTAACTAGTACACAAAGTTTCTAAATAGGTAAAGATTTTTTTTTTCCGACCAAAAAAGTTCCTACTCTAAAACAATTTATGTGCTTGTAAGATACACCTTTAGCAACTTTTTTTAAGTAAAAAAAGTAACGTTCAAAAATAAATTTTAAAAATAAATTCATAAAATAAATTTGTTTATCGTGCAAATTACTTTGCGCTTAAAAGGGGCGAATCTAAGTGGCGATCGAGCTTAGGCGATCAGGGGTCAAGTACCGCGGCCGGCGAGCGCGACTCCTTTGGGGCAATTAGTTCGGCTAATCAGGGGAGCGAACAAGCGGCGCAAATGTAGCCACCGAGATCGGAAGCGCCAAGGTTGCGGGTCCCACCGTTCCGACGTCTTTACTTCCGAGTTTTTCCGCGGCACTTTGCTCGGAATTGGGACGATGTCGCGGAAAGTTTTTTGCGATTACGTATCGCTCCTTAACACGCTGGTAATTACGGAAGGCTATCTTCCCGACTGCATTTGGCTTTTTCGAACTCCATGTTAAATCGTGGCTAATTTAAGTTTCGCAGTGGAGGCAATTTTTTCGAGATAAAATGTAATTAATGAATTTAATTTCCCATTCTTACAGAAAAGTTGATTTTATCGATCTTTTTTATTTCTTTGTAGGTGAATTTTGTGATCAGATAGATTATTGTGCATCGTCTCCATGCCGAAACGACGCCGAGTGTCGGCCTTTAAACAACAATTATCAGTGCACATGTGCTCCGGGATTCACGGGGCCGACATGCTCGGAAGATATCAACGAGTGCAAACTGTACCCATGCACATATGGAAAGTGCATCAACACGCATGGATCATACAAGTAAGTTCAATTTTAAAACGATTTATTTAAATTTCTTTGTAAATTATATAATCGAGAATCCACTCGTACGTGTAAAGATCTTTATTAAGCAGATGGAATGTATTGAACCTAAATCATTCAAACCCGGAAACAGTAATTACTGAAAAGTCCGACCTAATTTCCCATTCGATTTGCAAATGCAGCGTTCGATTTCACTCGACAGTCTCGGAAGCGTATCGTTGACAATGTCAGGCGGTACGGCATCGAGTCTAACTTACGAGAGAGATTTCAGCCGTCCCTCAAGACCAGCCTCCGACTTGGTCTAATTGACGGATAAACGATCACGTTCACCTGCGCGAAATTAGCGTCTCTAGCGCGGCCGATATTACCCCGCCGCGTCGGCGTGTCGCCCGCCTCCGCGCGCGATCGCGGAATGCGGAACAAAAGGGCAGGTCTGCCGGATCCCACGGATCATTTCCGCGCGCCGCTCGGCCGTTTCATACTTTCCTCCTACGGCTCGTTAGTATCGGTATTTTTATTCTCGATCCTTTTTTTTCTCTCGCCTCTTTTTATTTTTGCCGCGAGCGAAGGCGCGGATCGGGGGAGAAATAATTAAAGAAAAACGAGATTTGCATACGCCGAGGCCTCGAAAGTTGTCATTAAGGCTCTATTTAATGGCATTGTGAATTTAAAGGAGCGAATTTGCATACTTTTACATCGGAATTATTGCCGTAATTAATAAATATAATTAAATTCACGTTCGCGGCGTTTCAGCGACTTAATTATTATGCGTTTCGAAGTAAATGCACTCGTTTAAAATTCAACAAGCAACCTCTGAAATTTTCAGATTAATACGCGTCATACATTTTCGCCTTTATCAAGCTTTTAAGCACCGCCGTAACTCTCCGCTCTTCCAAAGTGTCGATTTTTACCGATCGCCGAGGTCCTCTTTGACTTTTTCTTCTCCTCGTTCCGTTTGGCATTTTATATTCGGCACTCACGCACGGTGAAAAACAGAAAAAAAATCAAAGGGTAACCGGTGTATCATTTTTATTTTCACGAATAATTTAAACTTTAACAGAAACTGCCTCCATTATTTATTTCTCGTTAAATCCGAAAACTTTCAAAATTTTTTTGTGGACTATAATATATGCTCCTCTATTAAAAATTAATTTCGAACTTCATTAGTTAATTCAGTAAGGACATTTTATCATCAATATTAATTTCGTCACGGTACGAGCCAGTGCCTAATCAATTTTTTGCCTACAAACTATAAATTCGCACCACTCGGCTCTAATTTCCAACGGCGCGCACCACGAAATTCCGGCGGTGCACTCGGGTTGCGTGCGGTCGACAATGACGAAAAAATTGCGCGTCCCGAGGAGGCGAAGGCGAGCGCGTCCGCGTCGGTCCCGGGAGAAAGAGCAAGAGAGAGAGAGAAAAAAGGGAAGGGCGAAGCGAGCGCAAGAAGGCGAAAGGAAGAAGGGAGAGAGAAGGGCGGCGAGGAGACTGCGCGCGCAAAAACTGGTTTCGGCGCGTCCGGGGCTTCGCCGACGCACATAAATCCCGCGTTTCTCAAGATCGAGTCGAGATTAATCGGGCCGAGTCGCGCGCCCGCGAGCCCAGATAACGCGGCCCCCTCGCGGTTTCCCCGCGCCTTTTATTGAATTATATATCGGGGCGCGTGCGCGGGCCCCGATCGCTATACGGGCGGACCGCGAGGTCTCGATCCATCAAAGCGCAATTTTTCAAGGTCCCGCTTTCTTGCACGAGATCGCGCGGATCGGTCCTGCGGCGGGTGTCGTCGCTCGGAAAGGGCCGCCGACGCCGCGTCGAGTGCGAACTTTCGGAAAAAGCGGGATCTTGCGGTTACAACCTTGCGAGTAGTAATGAGTTATCTGTTATTTTTTTATTAATCTTGTACTAATTTTTCTTGTAACGTAAATTGTACGTTTGAGGAAAACGAGTTTGAAATTATGATATCTGAAGTTACGATGCTCGATAAGTGTGAAGATGAAAGGAAATTGAAGAAAATGATTAAATTGTGATATACTCTGATTATAAATGCGAATATCATAATTATATCTTTTAATATCATATATTATAATTATTTTTAAATTTTAAATAATCGTCTTTAAAATCAGTTGAAAACTTATACTGCGCGCTTGTAAATTCATTTTGATACCTAAAATCAACTCGACTTAATTTTATAATTTATTCCATTCTTTCGAGTAGCCTACACTCATAAACCGCGAAATTTAAATTAAAATTTATAATTAACTAAACAAAAAACCGAAAAGAAGAAGCAGGTCTAAAAGAAGCTGCGATAAATCGGTTGCGAGAAGAGATAAAGGACCATCCTTTCGTGGCGCCTATTGTGAAGTCACGCGTGGTGACGACGGCCACTCGGTGTCTTTCGGCCGCAATAAAGACTTCGTCGCGCGAAGTGCCGATCGCCGACGCTCCTTCGATCTGCCGCGGCGCGCGGACACTCCGTCTTTCTCGCGAGCGGAGGAAGAGGTGCAGCGAGACCTCGCCGGGACTCTTCTGCGCTTCATTAGGTGCCTGCGAGGCTCGACTGTTGTGTCGTTCGCGCGAATGTATACGCCGGGACTTCGCGCGACTTATATTAGTGGCCAAGGCTACCTCCGATCGAGCGCGAATTTGTATCTCTCTTGTGCTCCTTTGCGGATCCTACTTGCATCCCATTTTATAGAGTAAAATAAATAGCAATATTAAAATAAATTTTCGGAAGTTTAAAGTAAATTTTTTATGGATTTTTCTTGTAAATTTGATTGAAAAATTCATTTTTATGCATCTGTTCCTTGAAAATTTTAATTAAAATTTCTATCTATAATTATTTCTTTATAAACACAACAAACAGTTAGTTTGTTTTATAGTTCTGAACTAGTTTCTCTTGACAAAAATGCTTGAATCACTTTTTACTTTATATGCACTGCACAATATTTAATACATATAATATAGACAAAACATCTTTCATAATCAAGGTATCGATTCATTATACGCAGAAATATTAGACGACAGGGAAGAACAATATCCTCCTTCGATTACATTATTTCGAGCCTTTCACACTCTTCCATCAAGCCCATAATGCCCCGTCGCCTGCAAAAATTTGCCTATAATACACGAAGCCGTTGCTCAACGCGCGCGAGAAAAAGATAGATCGAGTCGCTGATTAATGAGTGCCGTCGCGTGATTGGCACTCGATTCCGGGTGCGTCGCCCATATGCGAAGGCTGCAGCGCAAAAAGGACGATTTTTCGGCCTCGCGCGAGGGAAGACGCCGCCGTCGCGCCTCGTGATTTATGAAATAATCCCGGCCAAGTGGAATTTAATTGACCGACTCGCCTTATCTTTCCCCGCGATTTTTCCCCCGGCGGCGGGAGATGTTCGCTCGGATCTTGATATAGCGCGCGGCTTTTCGGTGAGCGAGCGACGCATAATTTCGGATGAGGTGGAAAAAAGCACGCGGGGATTGTTCCCTCCCGGCGCTTTCACGGCTGATTTATTTCGAACGCGGAAGACGCACATTCTGATCGCCAGTGCTTTTAATTAGACTGCGTTTTCCAGCGTTGCTCGAGCTTCTACTGCTTTGTGTAAGACGAAACTGCGCGGCGTTGCGGGTGTACACGATGCGAATGCGTTGAGTATCGGAGAATAAAAACTTTTTAAAAACTTATTTTTATTTCTCTGTGATATCTTCAATCGATGAGACTGATTATGGTATTGTACGTTTCTTTTCTTTTTATTTATTATTACACGAAGAAACAAGCTTAACTAAAAATTACAATAGTTCTTTGTAAAATTTACTATAAAGTTCGTAAAAAAACCTTGAAACTTAACAAATTTTACTGCAGTTTTAATAAATTTAGAAAAACTATTGCGTTTTTTTCTATTATAATGTCAGTCTGATATCTCACTACTTCCAATAATCTTAATCTGTGATTTCTTATTGACAGTTAAACTTTTTAGTAAGTCTTTTTTCGTGTAATTTAGATAAAAATTAAAAACACGTTTTTAATTTGTTCTTAATTAAAATATGTTTTACGTATGTTTTTCATTTTCAACTAAAAATTATTTAAAACAAACACTATCCATTGGTTAGATCATTAGTAAATGTCGTAACTATTTTAAAATAACAAATAGAAAATGAGGTGCAATAAAGAAAAAGAAAAAAAAAGTCGTAAAGATGAGGCTAGGTCAGAGCAAAGAGGATAACCGAGAATTAGGGGGGGTCGGATGCTTGGTGGGAGCCCCTCTAGGTGAAACTTCCAGCTGTTGCTCCGTCGGAATGCGGCGTTCCGGCTGCACCTGTGCACAAATTTCGGAGACCCTATAGGGTACCTCCCCGGTGGCTTCGACCTCAGCCCGTACCAGTGGGTCTTCTGCCCCGCTCCTTCCTCTCCCTTCTTCCGCCTCAAAGCCGCGTCGTGCACGCCGTGTCTGCAACCTTTTCAGGGGCAAACTTTACGACCCAGCTTTGCGCAGTTATTCCCTTTCACGTGTGTACCTCGATCCACGAGCTTAGAATTTGTTATTAATGGAGAAAAATTTATCCGCTCCGACTTTTGCATGCACAGTGACTTTGAACCGTGCGGCAAAGCGATATGCAATTATGATGCACAATTCATTAATTAAAATTTTGAAGGGTAATCTGCGATCATTGAAAAGGGAATTCACACATCGCGGCGAATTAAGAGGGTTAAGTACCAATTAAAAGTTCGTTCATTCAAGATTTCCGCCTAGCGAGGCGCGAGTTCGAATTTCACTCCGCTTACCCACTTTTCAAATGGCAATCAAGGTATATCGCGCGGCAGCCTGAAAGCGCGCATTCGCCCGCCTCATAATCGCCGGCTAATTATCGCTGGCGTTGAAAAACGACGAGCGAGGGCCTAAGGCGCCGAGTGCCAAAACAGCTCGTTTATCAGGCAAGTGTGTCGCTCTCGAGCCCGAGTGCACGCTTCTCCGGCTCCTTCGCGCGAGAGACGAGTTAAGCCTGGGTTTATTTTCTCTAATAACCGAATCTCGTACCCGTTCGTTTTCGCTCTTCCGGGGAATCTTCGAATTCTCGTGGGATGTCACGTTTTTCCGGGGAACTTCGCGGTTGTTTTGTTTATTCGGAGCTCGTTTTGTTTAACTCCGCGTGAGAACTGCCCGATTATGATCGTCGATGTTTGGACAGTTCCGGATTTCGGGGAAGGGTTAGCGCCGGATCTAACTTTTGAAGGGTGTACGAGATTTAAACAAGTCCAGTAATTGCCCTCAAAGTGGGAACTTTGTGGCTCGAGTGTAAAGGTCAATATTTTTCTTAAAATTTCCGGGTTTTGTAAAAATGAATTACAGCAGTGTGCAATGTAAATAACCTTAAGCTCCAATGCAAATTTTATGAACATTTTAGAAATTCGTAAAAAGTATAAAAATTAATTCAATTGCCTTCGAGTGTAATATAATTTAAATAATACGGTCACTTAAAAATTCGTAAGGAAATTTTGAAAGCGTTAAACGCGTACTCTACTCATAGCAAGTGTCATCGCACTCGCTGAAGAGCAGGTTCCTCAGGCTGGTCGACCCGCGCCCGAAAGAGGATACAACGCGTCATTCCCACAAAGTCCCGGGGTCCTTAGCTGCTCGCGCATTCCCGGCGTCTCGGGTAAAAAGAGGGGGGAATGCTCCGCGTAAGTGGCTTAGGAAATTCGTTTTTTTTTCGACGCACCGGGGGTCACTCGCGTTCAAATCAGTGCAATGTTGAAATTTCGCCGGGAAGAAAGTTGGGATATTTATTTGTGCGTTTGCTGGTCGACACAACTGGTTTCGCGCTCACCTTTACTTTCTTTAAAATTTTTTAGATCTGTGTTGGCAATTAATAATTAACCCTTTCACGTACAAGATAGTTACATGCGAATAATGGATACATTTAGGGGTTAATTTCAAGACATTTTTATCAAGATATTACAGTTTCACTTTCCTTTAGGTGGGTTTTAACTTTCAACTAAAATTTGACTTAAAAATCGAAATATTTTTTTTATTCAAACTTTCAAATCTAGATCCACAAATAAAAGATCGATTTTTGGGAAGAAACCTACCTAAAGTTTTTAGTTTTCCTTTCCTTCAAAATAATTTTACGCAGAAATTTTTTTTCAAAAAGTCAATGTTCACTTTTAATTAAATAAATGAAATCGCGTTTAGAGCAATTGTAATAGCCGCTTTCCATGCGGGCAAAAAGTGGGCATTACAAATGGGCTTCTGAATTGGCGTGACACAATATCCTAGGTGTACGCGGCAAGCCGAGGAGACGTAAAAAGAGCAAGACAGAGGGAGGCGCTCGGTGTGTGAGAAAGCCATGAAAAGACGAAGCGGAGAGACAAAGAACACGTGTATTACGCGTGTTCGTGTTAAAGTTGCGTACGCGGGGGAACACATGTAAGCGGCCGCGAAAGAGAAAAGAGACACTCGCGCGCGTGTTGGAAAAAAAGCGTGCCGCGGCGCATTCATATATATGCGCGCGGGGCTGCGTCCACGCGCTCAAGTGAACGAGAAAGGCGCGCTGTTACGCGACGGGGACACAATGAGAATTGGAAAAGCTCCGGTCGATCCTTCATACTCGTCACTCTTTTATATGACTCGCTTGTCTACCTACAGTAAGATATCCACTTGTCCATAGTAAATGATGAATTTGTCAAGTCAATAATTATTATTTTTTTATAACCTTATCAAAAAGTTAATAATTTTCTTTTAATTATTAGATTACATTTTAAGTAGATTGCTCCGTTTAAAAAGTCATTACAGAAACAACAGTACTTCGCCTGTAATAATGACCCTTTTTTACAAACCGATGGCGTAAGGACAAAAAACTTATAGAATTCGTATGTAATGACACTCCAATTAAAATCGCATATATCCATGTGCGTGCGTGTAATAGCGAAACTCGTCGGCGAGGTCAAAGGTCGTAACAAGTCCGTTTTTCTTGAAGAACCCGCCGCAAGACAATGACACGGAAAAGACGTCGTATGGGAAAAAAACGAGAGCTGGGGCGATCTCCGCCTTTTCTCGTGTATCTCGCTATTTTTTCCCCCTTAATCACATGTTCCGTTTTGCAATACGCAATCATCTTTTTTTTATTATTTACGAAGACTTAAATGCGCAAATTTTTTGAAATCAGTAATTTGTCGAAACAATAGGAAACTACTATATTTTACCTCGACAATCTATCCTTACGTATAAAATTTGACGGTTCGACGTACAGAGACGTTACACTTTGATACGTCAATTACGATAAATAAATTCGCGTTTTTAGAGCGATCAATTAAAGGACCCTCCGTTTCCCGGAACGATTGGCTCGATATAATTTAATTTATATTTCGATCGATCTGTGCCGCGAAACAAACGGTCGCCTTGAAAAAAGCTCCTCCCCCCCGAGGGCAAAACAATTCCTCCGCTAATGAAATATAAACCGGCAATAAAGCGGGGGGCGGCCAGCGAAATCCTTCTTCGCGAGGACGGGCCGAAGGATCTCCAGCTCGCGGAGGAACCGACCGTTGGACGTAAAAAAAGAACTCGTTCCCGGCGCGCGTGGGACGTGACTCGAATCTGTCGTTCGGGAATTTTTCGGCCGGTCCCCGCCGGATATGCGACAAATGCTCACGGGGTTGCGATGCCCCCGCCGCTCCAAGTCTAGCGGCTCTATGCGCGACGAATACGAATAGTCCGGTTGGCCCGTCCAGCCGTAGTCCGAACACGCAAGCGGTTTTATCGGGTAAAAATCTTAATTTTTTGGTGGATTTTTGATACATAAATTATGGAGCCTCATCTTGATGGACTTTTTATTCTAAACTCATAGTGAATCGTGAGCATTGTGATATAAATTGAATGTTTTATGCAGATTCGTTCTACGTGCAACCTATTGTTTCTGATTTAAGAGGGCATAACCTCTTGAAATGCTTTTTTTTATTATTATTACCTGAAACATTAAATTATAATTTTATTAATATATTAAAAATTTTACCTACAATTAACAATTTTAAAATTTAGTTTCCTTTTTTAATATATAATATATACCCACTTAACGTGTTGCTGTAAAGAATTCTTAATTATGTAGAATACAATTTCTCTACTGTACTCTAAATTTTACTTTCTATCTTAAAAATCCGATTTTTCCTAGCGTGAACAAAGAAGCAAGTAAGTTCGGTGAACTATAAAACCATCAGTAGGCACTTTATAAGTACTCGAAGAAAAATAACTAAACATTTTCTTTTCTCCCAAAATTCCTAGTAGCAGCTCATTTCACTAGCGGAGAAGAAGTTTTTCATGAAGCTCGCGGGTCTACGCGCTTTGAATACGGTTTGCGTTTGTTTTTGGAAGCGCGGCCCCTGACGAATAAGCCTACACGTAGACTTCGCGTCGAATTTCTCGGATCTCGTCTGTGAACGAGCAGTGGAAGGATTTATGTAACGCGGCCTCGAGAATTTCGCTTTATCAGTGAGTTATACGTCGCGACTCGATGAAATTCCACGCCGTGGTAATGCAAATAATGGATACGCGTTTTCTCTCGTATACGATTATTTCACGGGACACGAGTGAATTATTTCGGCTTCGTGGGAAGACTTTGCTCCGCTGATGATTAACAAATTTTTATTTCATTCTTTGTTTATAAAATAAACCAGAAGACCAGCAACTTTTTTTATCTAAGGCGTAATTGATTATCGGCCACAATGGGATCGAGCAAAGGGATCCTAGATGCCCATCTGCTCGCGATCGCGATTCATTACGGGCATGTGGGATTTTCAGTTGGGAGTCAATGCAAATGCGATAATGAGCCGATGGAAAAATGTCGGATCGATAAAGGAGTGGATGCGATAAATCAGGCTTATTTTTAAGTGCGCCACGGTAGCGTCGATCGGTGATGAATCGCCGCGAGCTGCCGGACAAACCGCGCATAAGCGGCAGCCACCGGCGCAGCCGAGCACTGGAAGATCGATCGGCCAGGCGAACCAAGTGGACATTATTCTGATGCCACACAGACTTTCAGGAAGGTTTCGTACTTCGGTTGAACCGGAAGTTACTAAAGCACACCGCGATCTTTTTTTCGTTCTATTAAAATAACACTTCGAATAGTTTCCTATTGTTTCACGATGGACAAACACATCGTGTAGGAAACTTCGTTCTATTCGAGTTTTAAGATTCAAAATTAGATTAGCAATAAAAAATGACAATATCTAAGAATCAACTGCTTTAAACTTAAAGTATGTAAAGTAAAGAAAAAGTTAAACTATGAAACGGTACACTGAAGACCAGCCATAATTATTCACTACTTCAGTAGTCGAACGGCGAATCGATGACCCGCGGGTCGATATTTCCACCGCTATTTCCTGAAATTCTGAAAATTCCTTAAAACCCCGGGCTCGTGCACCTTCCTGCGCTACGAAAAAGAAAACTACATAAATAAAATCCTAGAAATGCAAGCTCACCCCGTCCGGCAGTGGGCGATCGATCACCCGTTTGCCGGCGTCGCCGAGACGTCGGAATGGATAGCCGCCGCGCCGCGGAATACGGATGCATGCGTTTTCCCGAGTAAAGAGGGAGAGAGAGATAGGCGCGCGGCCTCTCGATACATTATCGGTCCGATCCGTTCGATCCTCTCTCGTGCGTATTTTTTTTTCTCGTCCGCGCCGCAGCGGCGGTGTAAAATTTAAATATCCCGCGCATCAATTACCGGGGGAGGCTCGAGGTGGGGGGATGGACTAGGCGAAGTGTGTAGGTCTTGTATAGGAAGCCGCGCTCCGTATTTACAATGCAGATGAGACCCTTTAATTATTCTATACGTATATATAAGTCGGCGGGACTTTTTGCACGGCGACTTGAGGAGTCGCGGTGCGCGCCGGGGGTATAAGTCAGAGGATAGTTAAGCGCGTGGAAGGGGCTAGAGGTAAGCGATGGTACGCGCTGCTCTTTGCCTTTTAGCGATCGCGTAACAAGCTGTTCGATATACGGTATATTGCCCGGGTATATAGCCGACTGACTTTTAAAGGGGTAGTTCGATGTTCCGCCTTTCATGGCTTTTATGGATCAAAGGGATATGTTGAAATGGAGGGCTATGTATTTCATGCAATCGCAGGCCACTTTGAAATAAGTGACTTTACAATTACGTTTTTATTTATTAATTTATTTACAATTTTGTAATTGTAATAATTAATTTTTCTGTATGTAATATCTATATTATCTCTAATTGATAAAATCATGATCGTGAATTAAAATATCGATTAAACTAAATGTACATTTACCATAATCAGTTGTAATCAAGAGAAATATATAATCAGTAATCAGATTTTATGATCTGTTTTAAAGTTTTCGGCTAGCAAACTTCGTATCTCTCTGACTCCCAGAATAATTAAAATGCTTATTAAAAAAATTTCTGAGAAACAAAGTTATTACTGACTTAATAGCGATAATTTTATCTTATGAGCTATAAATGAATCACAACAGACGTAATCGTAGGTGCATTTATGCAAAAGCAGAACAACAAAATAGAATAACGGTGCAAAAACACACAGTGCCATAAGACGAACTTAGAAGAAGCGAGGAAAAAAATCACGCAAAAAGTGGAATCTAATAACAGGAATCGGTCAGCGATAATTGGCCGTTCGATTATGCGCAGATCTCGTTCTCATTAGCCCCTCGAGCGCGAGCTTTTCACACGCTACACATCGGAAATTGCGTTTCGGGATCCTGCCGTGTCGACCTCGCTACACATTTGCTTCTCCGGGAGGTGCGGTACCGAGAAAACAGACGATCGACAATCGAAGTCTCGGTCCATTAATAAGCGCGTTCTTTGTCTACCGGCACTTCAAAGAGATGCTCATTTAATAAAGTGCAAATGAAGTTCGATTGGCACTTTAACACTTGCACAGCCTTATTTCCTGCGTTCAGAATCCACTGATGCGGTATAGTTATTAAAAAAATTGCTTCGTATATAAAAAAAATCTATGACTAGTATCGTGTTCTTACCGAGTATTTCATTGATAAATTTATTCCCTCCTGAGATCGTAAATAACGTTGTCACATTTGTCTTTTTAAAAAATTTAAATCAAGCATTTTACATATCTCGCGAAAGTCTGAAATATTTCACGCGATTTTATAGATGGACTTGCGCAACTTTGAAATCCTATATTAAGTTACTATTTTAATTATCGGTTTTCTCAATAACAGCAAATCAAACACACGGCAACGCGGTGCGTTGGCTATTACGATCAGCTGTCTCTCACGGCGCGAGCGCGCGCGAGACAAAATCGCGCGCTTTAGTGCATAATTACAAGCCGATTTCAAGCGACTCTGCAGGCGTTTCGCAGAAACCCCGCGTAAAATGCAAATGCACTGCGTGTGATAAAAAGTAAAAATTGTGTCAACACACCTCTGCGGAGGTACACGGTACAATTGAAGAAGCAAAAAAAAGTTCTTACGGAGAAGAGAGTGAGAGGCAAAGTAACATTAAGAAATGCGAGATTAAACTGCCGTTGATTTACCAAAGCCAAATAAGTAACTTTTAATTTGTTTAATTTCAAATCTCTAATTATTTAATCGAAAAATTTGATAATTTAAATGTATTTAATTTAAAAAAAAGTATCTCGATAAAAAATCATGTAAAGCAACAATGAAAAATTAAAATATCTTATAACCATCGCTAACTTCTGTCATGATATGAAAGGATGAAAAGCCATTCGAGTCTAGAAAAATCTCGAAGCTCGATTGGCTCAGTTTTCACTCAAGTCGAGTGGGTTTTCACTCTTCCGCATTATCACAGATGCTCTATCAGAGGAAGCGATCAGCAGAAGCTCGAGACGCCTTCAATCGCGTTCATTTCTCACTCCGGAATTTTTCTCTCCTTTTACTCTCGCCCTCGTCAGTGCTAATCTCGACGATCATCGGCTACATTAATAAGAGCGGCAATTCGATCCCAGCGCTCGAAATAGAGACGCACGGCAATCGCGATAGAATCGAGAGTGAGAGGATGCGAGTACGGAAAAGAATAATTGGTTGTTTGCATATTGACGGCTTAGTTTTTCCGGATACGATTATAGCGTTACGTCGCAACTGATCAGTTGCGTAAAAAAATCAATAAAATTAGCGGTTAGATCCGTTGCTTTGTATCGCATTTTAATGACGTATTTATAACATTCAAATGATTCAGAATTATAACCGTTCTATGTTAATTTTTTTTGCCGTGATGTATTCGAATCGCGATTTAATGGATAAGTTGCGAAAATTATTCACGTTTGTACAGGAAGCGAACATTTAGCACTCGGCGGTGGGGACAGCTGCTGCGGCGAGTGAAAGGAAACGCGAGCAAGGAGATGGATTACGTTTTTCCGCAGTTATCCTTTTTGTCTTACGGTATTCGCGGTTTATTTCTAGCTTTTTTCACTTATCAATTCCTGTCTTAATAGGCGGCATATTTCAAAATAAACTTATTTCCGTCGAACTGCGTAAAACTGAGTAGATTTTAATAGGAGTAAATTGAAAGATAACATTAATTCAGGCAAAAATTGACAAGCCTTTCCTCATATTACCACTCTGCAAACAAGTTAAATATTCGCACTTTAGATAATCATCAATCTGGCGGTAACGGTTATGCATAAATTATGTCACCACTGAACTAATTCGCACGGGAAAGCGTCGAAAAAGGTGCTATCTCTTTCGCGCGAAAAAGAAAAATCTTTTTCAAAATCCTACGCATCTCGCGCGGAAAAGGCAGCAGCATCCGATGCGTACGGGATCGCCGCGTGAGAAAGCGCCCATGGCGCTCCCACTCGCTCGTCCGTCAGTAATTTAATTAACGTCGCTCGCGAGTTGAGTTCGAGCTTCGATGGATTTCGAGCGTACCTCTCTTATCTGGCGCATTTAGAAAGGGTATGTACCGGCACATTCGCCGAGGCGCCTTTGCAAAATGTGGACCTTCTGCGGTTCGCCTGATAGCCACGGTTTTCTTCTACCGGTCTCATAACGGAATTTAGGTATTAAAGGAGTGAAGCGTTGGCGTGATAAGCGATTTGTGATTAACGTTAAGGAGCTTGGCAGGGTGTTATTATTACAATTTTCATTTTACTTCAAGCGAGTTAAGTAAATATATTGTTTTCATTGTTTATGATGTAAAATTTGCAGTAAATTGCGTTGCTTATTATTAGTCAATTGTGTGTCATTTTACGTCGTAATAATGTCTGCATAAACTGCAGGTAATAACTAGTCAGTTGTCAATCGTTTCACATGCTAATCATTTTATTTATTGTAAAGTACTAATATGGAGAAGGCCACAGGTACAGAGCCTGGTTTTCAAGTAAATTCTATAGAATGATTCTTTAATCCAAAAGAAATCAACCTGTGTCACGAGATTTTCTTCAATGGAACCTAAACGTAACAGCTACAATTTGAAACTTATCAGATTAATAAATCTTCATTTTTAGTTTAAATTTATATATAATTGAATTGAATACTTATTCACAATTATTATAATTTCAAATAATAGCATTTTGAAAAAGTGCTTGTACTTTATCTGAATGTTTTTTAAAATTCTTATTTCCTTTTTTTTTTAAATATCTCCTATTATCACTACGTTTTGACCAAGAAAATCTTGAGACACGTATTCATTATTTTGTACTAAAAAATTATTCTGTAGAATTTGGACGAAATTCAGAACCCCCACTCCTGTCTCTCTCTCTCTCTCTCTCTTTGTAAGAATTTCTAAAATGTTATTCTCGTCAATGCAATGCAGCCTAGACTTTATCAAAAAAGGAATAACATGTCTCTTCTTATCTCATAAAGTTCACTTTGTAGTCTTACTAAACAGTCACTTGAGAAAAGTCGACAAGACGGTCCGAGGCGCGTCACGGAAAATGACCGAAAGGCAGCTGATTAAAAGGGTTGTTAAGGAGCAGCGCGCAACGGAATCAAGCTGAATGAACGAACCGTTTGCGTCGACGCAACGTTTTGTCGCTGTCGACGGGTGCAGCCGCCGCTGGGACATCCAGCCATTATCGAGTCGGTCCAATTCAGACAATTACAGGCCTCGGTGGGAATGTGAATGCGCGGCGTATCAGCCGATCCCGACGCGTCGCCTGGAACACGAGAAAATGTACCCATGTGCTCGTTCGTGAGATCGCTAAAGTGGTCAATGGGCGCGTCTGTTGCACTTTTTTTTCTGCGCGGACTCGATCGCACGGACACACGCGCAGTTCTTTTTTTTAAGGGATGCAGGCATCAGATAGCCGACAAGAGCTTCAGTCATGACGGTTTCATTGAGCTCACTTGCGGACAATAACGAAATTTCTTATTGAATTGAAAAACGTTAACTAGAGTGATCGGACAATTAATACGAAAAAATGTTCAAGGATAATTATTTAATTCGTTACTTAATTGAAGATGGAGCTTCTAGAAAACATTCCATTCGTAAAAATGAGTAATTCGTAATTAATTCATAATACGATAGAAGACCTTCCAGAAGAAATTCAATAATCAACTTCATTCTTTTCTTAATAATTCAGAAAACTTTCAAATTTAATTTTTATTTCGATTCATTATTTAATTCGTAATTCGATGGAATTAGAAGAAATCCGATAATCCCCTTCATTCATGCATTTCTCAAAAACGCGGATGTTTCGCATTACGCTCGATCCGTTCATCTTTCCGTTTAGTTAGGCAGCCAACTGAGTCGCGTCGGCGTTCGAAAAAATTCGCACGAGAGCGCGCCGCGCGCCTTGCGTCATCGAATTTCGCCAGGCCTCGCTCGCGGCGCACGCCGAATTAATTATGCGCGCGTATACACCGGCGAAAAGTCCGCGCGCCGCATTGTCTGGCTGGCCCTGTTCCCAAGGAAAAATCCGCCGCCGATGGAAAAGTGGCGACGGCCCGGCTTCCACGGCTGCGGAAGCGCGCCCCGTCGAAAAGTCGCGACGAGCTTAATTAATCGACGTGAGAACGAAAGTGGCGAATCGCGCTCGACTGACACTGATTCGCACGCTCATCGGGCGCAGCTTCTGTGCGGTGCTTCTTCGGCGACCCTTTTTTTCATCGGGGTGTGAAGCGACGAGGGAGACACGTTCGCGCGTAAATGACTCCGACGCGTCAATTGGCGCGGGTGAGCGCTGCAAAGTGCCTGAGAAAGCGGGCATTGTCGAGATGCTTTACGGGAATTTCATTGATAGCGACGATGCGCATTGTGAAGTGAGCAAGTAGAGTAAAGTCTGACAAGTATCTATACATACGGCAATTTGCTGGAGATTTGTATATTTTTTGAATATTTTCAGAAATTTAAATTAGAGAATTAATAAAAGTGTCAGTCTTCTTCTAGAAAAATGGAAAATTGCATAGTCACTTGATTAATCCTTTATTACAGAGTAAGGGCTGTAGGCCCATTGTAGCTTCAGATTATCGAATTAAAATACAATTTAGAAATACATGCAAAATAAGACGTGGTTTGTTCAGACATTATTATCAAGTTTTTCATGCAAATAATAAGTAACTATCAAATTGCTGAGAATATTAAGATTTACACACACTGCTGGAAAATAATTTAATCGCCAGGTTAAGAAAAAATCATTTCACCGATGAAAGAAAATTAGCCAATTTCTAGTTGATTTTAACTTTTCTACAAATTTAAATCTTTAGCTAAAACATAATTGTTTTACGTACGTAAGCTGTCACATCGCGATATTATGAGACGTCATCTTAACCTGCAATTAAAAATATCATCCGTACACTTAAGCGCACCTCCAACGTATAATCGACAAATTTTTGCATTTAGAAAGTCCAACTCTGAACTCTACCCGCGAACGTCATCGAAAATTCCAACTTGGCAGTCGCGCATACCCAGCGACTCATTAAAAGCTCTCGAATCGCGATTTAACGCTGAAATTAATGGTCGCCGATCCGGCCCGAGCGAAAGCGCATTTTCCGCCGGCTAAAAAGTCCGCGCCGTTCCCATTGAAATTACTGTCGGCAATGATATTTAGATTTCCCCCGTGCGTTTGATATATCCGCCGGCTCGCGCGCGCAGGGGCGCAGCTGAAAGCTCGGCGGCTTGGGTTGCGTAACGCGTCTTTTATTACAGTTTTAAAACGCTATATCGCGCGATTGTCCGGCTCGTCTCGTTCTGCAGCGCGCGATTCTCCGCCGCGGCCCCGTGATAAATGAGGGCCGCGCGCATTGTTTCGCCGGTGCCCACGCGCACTTCGCCAACTGGTTGCGCTAAACGCGCGTCTGACAAATGCAATGCCCCGCGGCTGAGAATACGAATCGGCCAGTGCACGCCGGATAATTAGATTTTCCTAGCGCCGGCTCGCATTGAATTCGAGGATGGAGAAAAATGTTCGGGGAACAGTGCGCGCGGGGGAACCAAGTGTTTCCAGCGGCAAGCCGCTGACGTTCTTAGTTTAACGCGCGCTTCAATGTCAATCAATTGTACTCTTAAATGAGACAAGTGCTTTGATCTAGAGATTGACGTTGACGTTGCGCGCTGGTTGCGCTGCATTCGCGACTCGCCACTCGCTTGTCTGAGAAGTCCGCCGCGCCGCGCAGAAATATAATGAAAGGAAGTGTGTCGGTAACAGGAAAACGAAAAGCGTGCGGCTGGCTATCGAAATCGAAAAGTACACATTCTTAAAGGAGCGATCGCTGAAAGCGGATGTGCGCTTATAAAAGCTGAATGAAAGTGTTAACACTTCCATTCTGCGGTTTCCGAGGGTACAATCGTGTTTGTTTAATTCCTTTCGCAATTCTTCTCACAAATGGTATCGACAGGTCCAAAAAATACTTTTAGCGTCTCATCTTTTAATCCATATCTACCGGTTAATTAAGTTGTCATAATCGAACTTGCGAACCATTCAACACCTATTAAAGTTATAAAAAAAGTGAATAAGATAAAAATACTCAGCAGATGTTTTCTCTATTGAACATCGCTGTGAAATTTCTGCCTGCATTCAGCGCGCGAACTTTCAGAGCGACCGGATATAAATAGCCCCAAGGCTTCCGCCGATCCTGTTCCATTCCGCGCGAGTTGTCGCGACCCGCGCGGTGTAACCCTCTCGGAGCGAGCGTCAGCTCCACGACCGCCGGAGCGACGTCTTCAACATAACGCGTCCCGATATCCCTCCTCCCGCGAGGAGTGCATATACTTTAGCAGTCTTCCCGCCGCGGTGACAGCCTCGTTATGACGTCGTTGCGCTCGATTCGTTCCGCGCGATCTCACTCGTGGTTTGGACACGCGGCTTTGACGGCCGGGCACACAACCGGACCTCGGATGTCGGGATTTTTTTTTTTTATTTTAATGCCCTCGCTCCGCGGCCGATCGTATGACACTTTTTTATCGCCGCTCTTTTTTTCGCGGCTGCTGCCTTTCGTGGCTTCCCCGCCTCCTGCTGGATTCTTGTGTTCTCGGGATTTGTGCAGATTATGTTGCACCGAAATCGCGAGGAATTTGGATTCGATTTCTACTGAAGGTTCAGTCGTGTTTCATAAACATTTCATTTTTGATAATACTAATTACAAGTGAAAAAAAAAATTAATATGACTAAAATCTTGAGCAATCTAGGTTTGAAAACTTTAAGCACACATTTTATAAAATAATTAAAATCTGCGGAAATATTTTTATAGCAAAATTACTAGGGCAGTAGAAAATCGCGTTTTTAAATTTAATTTTTAGTTACTTTTTATCCGCCGTAAATTCAGTTTTAATAAATGGACTTAAGAGATCCTCATCCCGACAAATCACACATATATATATTCGTCAATTAGCTCATATCATTGTATCGCGCAATCGCGTTTAATCATCGAAACACACGTTCCCTTCATTATTGCAACAATCTAATCTATCACTTTGCAGATACACAATCGAAGCGCATAACACGCGCGGTTCCAAAAAAAAAAGAAGGAAGGGGTTAATAATCAGCGCTGCGTTAATTAGCAGTCCAGAAACCAGATCGCGCTCGCAACAAATTACAAGACACACGAGGTCTCACGAGCCCCCGGCCAATCTCCGTCTCTCCCTCTCTCTCCCTTTTGCGCATCTATCTAAAATATGTATCGCCAAAACAAAGTCGTCGGATAAAACATCCCGGAAATGTTCGACAGCGCGCCGCTCGCCGGGGTGCTATACGCCGCGGCGCGCGAGAGAGCCTGATTATATGCAGAGGCCGGCTCTCCTCGTGCGCGTCCGCCTCCCTCGATAGAAACGTCGAGGGGAGTCGCGATATAAACTAGATCCGGAGTCGCGATGCTCGCGCAAAAATCCCGGGCATTCCTCGGACACTCCTCGCGCGGCTTCTCACTCGCGCACTCGCCTCCCGGTGACGAAACAAAAGGATCGCGGGAAATTATCGGTCGGCTTAATTGAAAATCGATTACACACCTCTTAAGACACTTCCCCGCGCGTCGAGCACTCGGCTTTTAATTCACAATGCGGTGTTACACAAATTTTGCGAAATTAAACCGCGCCGCGCGTCTCCCGCTAATCTCTGTCATTAAACCCACGAAAATTATTCCGTTGCATCTCGCGGCCGCCGTTAATAATCTCCCGAGCACAATGGGGCCCGGGGAATTTGCGCAAGGCGGGCGAAAATAAAAGGACGCGCTCGCGCCGTGAGAAAAGAAAAGCGTTGATCCGACTCCGCGCGCATAGGCTTTCCTCAAAGGCGGCGTGTGTATATACGTCTGGTCGCGCGGCCACTTGTTGCTTCGCGTGCAGCTCGCGAGGAGAGCGCACACCTCCCGGCCGGCCTGCTCGCCCGGCGAATTCGAAGGCCGAGCGCGGGGGAACGCGACACGTAGCGCGTTAGAGGTGCGCACCCGGGGGCAGCGGAAGACGCGGCGCTGGGGTCTTAATTGGCAGGCGCGCGCGCATCTCGGGATCCTCGCGCGTGCCTAATTAATTAGTCGCCGGAACAATGATTAATTATGGAGCAAAAATCGATGCGGCCGCCGGCGTACAGGCTTTGTGCGACGCGCCGATCGGAAGGAGACGCTGCACCTTCGTGTACGCAGATAAGAGGCGTGCGGGGGGATTACCGGAATGCTTAAGGGGAGATCGCTGTTCGGGAGATAGCAGCGTTTTAGATTTTATGTTGGCCGTTACTTTTACTGCCTTTTTTCCTACGATAGAGTTTGTAGCGTTGACGTGTAGAGGTGACGGGAGACGATCGATGGTGTTAGCGAGCTGATTTCCATATTTTTTTGGTGCGACAAATAGTTTCTTTTTTGGAGCCGATCGGAGGATAATTTCTATTGGTTCAGTTCGTGAATAATGACGATATCTGTTTGAGTACCTTCACGTGGCTTCCATAATTTTCTTTCTTTGCCGGCTACTTCAGGGGATAATGCATCTTTTGTATCTCGGACGATAAAAAAAAGGCGCGTCGATCTTATAAGTGCCGAATCTCGGCGGGATTGGGGGACTGCAGCAACAATGAAAATGTCCAAATTCGTTATGACGTATCCTTCGAGTACACAAAAAAAGTCGTGAATAAATATTCCAATAGATATAGAAAGTTTTATTTATCTCTAAATCAGTTGATAATTAAATTAACAAAAAAATTATGAAACAGGTCGTTAAATCATTTTTAGCCTGTGACACTGATCATATCAGGGCAAAATTAATTACTATTTTTTTCATTTTGAATGACATTCATGGGATATCGTTATTTAACTTAAACAGAACCGCTGAAAATGAATACTCCAAAATAGTATTGAAAATGCTGGAGTACTTCGACAATATAGGTACATGTCTTCTTAATTATTCAAAAAATCGATATTAATTTTGACGCTCATTCAGTTTTTCAAAAACCATTAAATATAGATAAAAGCTACCTTACTAATTTTACGAATAGCTAACAAATTATCAATTATTACACTACAGAGCTCCCATATCCACTAGGTCAACTCGCACAGCTTTAATGGGTCAGTCAAAATCGCTCCTGTCCATTGCGGCTTCTCCAGCGCCCCGCAAATGAGCGGGACAATAAAGTTATACCCCGGGAATAGGTCGATAAGACCGACGATAAACACAATGACGCAAGCCGCACCGAGCAAATATGCTGTAGGGAGCGCTGGCGCGCGCCCATCGGCGGATCTTTCACGGCCGATCTTGCGACACATAATAGATTTAGGAAGCGGGTAGAGGGAGGGGGATCGAGGCACTCGTCGAGTAAGCGTGCACCCCAGCCGCGTGCGCGCGCGGGGGGCGGGAAAAATCCGTTTCTCGCACCCCCTCGGGCGACCGTTTTTGTCGCGCGGCAAACAAGTGAAAACGAGAGCGATGAGACCCCCTCTCATTGTTTTCCGCGCGCCATCCTCCATTCTTCCCGCGTGGCTGGTGGCGCGCTTTTTTTCCCGCCGCCTCGTGCGAAATCCCGAGTTTTCGTACGGGATTATAAGGGAGATTTCGTTTCTTTGATTTGCCGATCAGAGGCGAATCGGCTCCGGGATGATCTTTGTTCGCCGCTTAGAATGGGCTCTTACACGCGCACGACATTTCCATATGCGAATGTTGAAACAGGCTTTTTGTCGCGATTCCCGATGCCCGTAATAACTGTCAATTTGCCGGCGTTTATGAGCGCGAGCTGAGCCGTATCGGAGCCGATCTAATGCCTCGAACATCTACATAAACTTTTTGTCGGCGGCGCGCTACACCCAGCTATTACAAAATCGAGGAACGTCGCCCGACGTGCACCGGCTGAAACAAAACGATCGAGGAGAGCTCGTTTAAGAGAAAAAGAAAATCCGCGCCCTCATCGTCGCAATGGAATAATGGTCCGAGGCACTTGACCGCTGCTTCGCGTATACAGTCGGCCTGCGCCGCCCACGAGGACAACGGGAGAAATGCCAAAATCCGGCGACTGGAAAAAAGAAAGGAAAGGGTCGAGAGGACCCGGAGGGGCCTCCCCCAAAAAAATGTCCACACACGCTCAAAAAGCAAGCTCGAAAGAGATTCCGAGAAAGCACACACGGCGGAGAGCATCCAACTCCTAGCGCGTCTCGGTTGCACACACCGAAGGAGCAAAACCGCGGGATGAATCAAAAAGCATATCGAGCTCGCTCGCGGCGAGGTGCGGGCCTCTTTCTCTCTTCCTCTCTCTCTCAGACTCTCGCGGGAGCAACGGAGACGGAGCTAAAGACCCAAGCTCCAAGATAGAAAAAAAAGGGACAAGCGGCGGCGACCGCCGAGCGGCTCCATACGAAAAGCAAGCGCTCCGATCACACAACGAACACCAAAGGGGAGAGAAAGAGAGAAGTCCGAGTCGGACCGACTCCTCTCTCTCACTCTCTCTCGTTCTCTCTCGCTCTAGCTGTTACGACGGGAGCGAGCGAGACGGATGGACTTGGGGGGGTATGCGAGCGAGTAGGGGAAGGGCAGGCCAGCCGAGGCGAGCGTCGGGCGTGGGAAGGGGACGGCGGCGGAGAACGGGCCCCCGTAGGATCGGAGCCGAGGGGTCTTTCTCCATCTCTCTCGTCTGCTCTCGGCGCGGCGAGGCGCCCTCTGCGCGGCACGCGCAAAAGGTTAGGTTGGGTGCTCAGTCAGTCGCCAGCCGTCCGAGGACGACGCACGCTCCACGACGCTCCTCGCTCCGCCAGTGCACGTATATACCGCTCTGTGGTCGCGCGCCTCTGTCTCTCTCGCGCGCGCGCCTCGGGAGAGCCCCATCCGAGCTCCCGACGAACCATCCGCCGCGTCGGTCCGCGCGCGCGCAACCCGGGCCCAAATCCGAAAGACTGTGCGCCGGATTGTGACTGTGCGTGGGCGCGAAAAAAATTCCGGAGCAAGTGTGACAGCGGCGGCCGGGGGAGCGGGGGACACCGGTGATTAAGGACTGCCGATCGGGGAACCGGGGGTGGAGTTGACACCGGGTTGCAGCATGCCATTGGGCCGATGTCGAGGCTCTGCGGCTCGTGTCCTCGTCGGCAGCGGCTAGCGGCGGCCGACATGGGCAGCGCTACGGCAGCCCGCCGGAACACAGGATAGAGGCAATTGAAGCCCCCGGAGCGGAGCAATCAGACGAGTTGCCGGGCGCGGGTGCGGAGAGCGACCCGACCGATCGATCGGCCGAAAAGACGGAGGCAGGAGAAAAAACGAGAGGAATAAAGGAGCCATGCGAGCCGATCTCAGCTGAACGCGGGTTGAGCACCTTTTCTTCGGGCCGCGGACGGGAAAACGAGTTGCGTGCACGGCCGAGCGCGCCCCGCAGCATCCAGCGAGGAGAAAGGTGTGTGCAACACCTCGGCCCGACGCCATCGCTCGCCGTGTGCTCCAGGAGTGAAAGAGCCCGAGCGCACGGGATTAACTGTACGCGAGCTCCTCCTGGTTTTCACGGCGGAGAGAGGAGTCCGAAGACTTCTATGTACATAACTAACAATCCCGCGTGAGCAAAGGGAGATCTCCATCTCCCCGCGGGAACTGATAACTCGCTGTCTTTCATCGAGCCGCGCTGCAACCGGCCTGCGAGGATTTCGGAGTACTTCTGCTGGATCTGTGGAGTTTTATTATTTTTTTTTTAAATTGTTTTTTATGTGCAATATATTGTGAATATTCTGGAATTTGGATTCTGGAATTTGCATCGTCTTTGAGTTCTAGTGTGCAAAACAGAGGAATAATAGAAAAAAAAAGAAGTGCAATCGCGGTGATATGTAAAGTGAATCGAAAGAGCGTAGAAAGTATCCGTGGATAAGATTTGGAAGTCAAGTAATAAAAGTGTGTGATAATTGAGTGCGCGACGCAGGATAAGTGGCGGGCCCCGTGACAGTATATATCTCCTCCCCGGGAAATGGCGTGAAAGCGATCACCGGCTCAGGGGAATGCTCGACGAAATATGAGGAATACCTTCTCGCTAAGCGTCAGCCGGGCACGACTTACCAGCGAACATGATGATTCTCGCGCGCGTGATTCTGCTTCTACTACTCGCTGCTGGCACGAGGTGCGTTTTCGCTTATTCTAGCGGAAAATTTAGCTATTAGACGCCGAGCCGCTATGCCGATTACCGCGTGCCTTTATTCTAATCGGAGAGGCTGACTCGACCCCTCGCTATAAATCTACCTCATTTTTTTATCTTTCTTACATATTTTGAAAGCCAAGATTTTTTTACTTTAAAATAAAATGAAGTAAAGCAAATAGTAAATATGACAATCTTTAATGTGAACAGTAAATTCTTATCTCAACATAGTAACTGTTTTACTAGACTCTTTGATGATAGACAAAATTGTTTAGTCTTGGAGGAAAATCGTGTTATCGAGAAAGCAACTTTTACTTCTGTTAACGTGGGAAATGTTTATCATTAAATAAATCAGACTCTAAACAAATGTGAAACTTGTGAGAAAATCTTGGCTCGGTTATTTGACATTTCCTTACTTTTCAAAAACAGTCTCGAATGATCTCTGCGTTAACCCGATGCTCGATGTTGATTTCTTGCTTTTACTCTAAGAGAATCGTTTGGAAAGTCGATACCCTGGTTGATTCAAATTGCACGCGATAGTGGCGTGACGCAAATTGTGTAAAATCGTATCCAGTCGCATTGTGGTTTGCTTTTTACGTATATACGTGTGATATTGATTGTCTAGTTTTTGTTCATATTCATTCCGATACAACGGTCTATAAATAAAACTTTCTTATGAGTATCAAAATTCACCACGAGAATAAACGTTTACATTGCTTATCACTCTTGTAACGTAAAATGTGAAAAATCACTTCGATTTAAGAGAGCCAATCGAGTTTAGAGCGATTGTCACTCGAATTCTGACCGCAATATCAAAGAGTGAAAAATCTAAAACTGTCACTTAATGAGCATTTCTAAGCTCGATTGGCTTACTTTTCACTCAAATCGACAGGTTCTTCACTTTTTCAAACTACAAGAAAGGTGTTATCAGTTTCGGTATCTTTTACTTTTCACCATTTCAGTTCAATAATCAACCTGCGGAATTCGACCTTAGTTGCAAAAAAAATTCCTTGAAAATCAAGTTCGATTTCAATAAAACGACATATTTCGATAAGGTCGCCTAGTAAAAAGCAACAAATACCCGTATCCGCGATAAAAGCCAGGCTTGCAAAAATTTATCGCGACAAAGTTTCGCCGCGAGTGCAAAGATCGGCAAAATCTGGAAAGGCCTGGACACTTCCAGACCGTCGCGTGTATCTTGACCTTGCTCGTCTCCCCTCGGCCGACGCGATAAGCCGTTAAATCGGGCGAGCGAGGCGAAAAAAAGGTGACAAAAGCCGCGGCGTAGGACTCGCGGGCACTCGCACCCGAGACTCTCTCCGCCGCGTAATCCAACGCCGCGCGTAACGCGAGACACTGGGGGACGAGTCCGCGCGAGCCGATAACGGCCGGCTCTTTATCCGCGGGCATCGTTAAACCGGCCGCCCCTCCGCGCCCCTTATCGACTTCTAATTTCCCCGACGTTGTATCTCTTGCATCCGACAAATTTTACGAGTCGCCGCGAGCGGCTTTTACGCGCCAGCGGCTTTTAATGACTTGGCTGCCCGCGGACTCGTTCCGTCTGCTTTTTGTTTTCGCTCCTTTAAAAATAAAAACGGAGTGTCCGCGAGGTTTTGTCCGTTTTAGTTTTATCGAGCAAAAATCGCCGCTGCCTATGATTAAGTGAGTGCGCTCGTTAAGCCGCGCTTTTAAAGAACATCGATTAGGCAGGATACTTTTTCTGTCCGCTGGAAGTAGCCGCGTATGTTAAATGGAAAGCGGAGTAGCGGCGCGCGGGCCAATATGTAAGAAAGATTTTTTCCGGACCTTGGGGTACTAATTTCAGGCTTTTTGTTTCGTTACAGATGTATGTGCAACAGCGGATACACCGGCCAGAATTGCGAGAGCGAGTACATTCCCTGCGATCCGTCGCCGTGTCTCAACGGCGGCGTCTGCCGCCAAATCGACAATCTCAGCTACGAGTGCACATGTCCAGAAGGTAAGCCTTTTCCTTTTATTAATCCCCCCCGCCGAATGGATTATGTTGATCAGCCCCTTATTTTCTTCTTTTCCGCCACTCGCTTAACCTTTTTTTTACGCATCCGCAAAACGAAGGCGGAAAGTAAAACTGGTCAACGCAATCTTAACGGGAAACCTCGTAGTAAATTAGATTAAGCAAAGGAGGCGTTAGCACTTCGAGTTATATCGCAGCCGCACGCGTGAAATCCTTGACCGATAAGCGCGGGCAAACGGGATTAGTCCCCGAGATTTTCACGGGGTCCTCCCCTCGAAGGGAAAACACGCGTAAACTGACGCGAGGCCCGCAGCTGCGGAATCTCGGGGCCCGATCTCCACGTGACGAACGTCGAGTGTATCGCGCGGTACATCCGCCCCCGAAGATTTCAGCGTTTACCGCGCGACCCCGACCGCATCGGGCCCAGTGCACGCTCGAACGGGTTTTCGGATCTCGCAGAAAAAGCGAAGATGGGTATCTCGCTCGGGGAGGGCCCATTGTGCGGGACCGAGCCTCGGGATCGGCGGAAAACGGGACGCGCGCCGAAATCGATAGCGATTTTTGGGCTTCGTACTCAAGGGTCGTGATTAATTAACAATTTCCGAGCGTTTTTATAAATTTTCGATTATTTTTTTACAATAATAAATCAAAAGCAGTGGAATACTGATTTTTAAAGTACAGTTTTAACCTTGTAAAAAACAATCAAAAATTTTAAACGTATAGATCCGTAGCAACTACGTGTGTACCTTTCGTAAGACTAAAGAAACAAAAGCAAGATTCGCGAGTCAACAAACAAAAAATTGTAATTTCGATTGTTCCGCCTCACCTTGAACTTATTCGCGGTTCTCATGTGCGCCGGCGCGTACATAATGTCCTGCACGAAATCGTCGTCACTCCTCGCTCGCGCTAAAGGGAGCCATCTCCCGAACAAAAGTCAAGAGGTCGCGCTCTTTTGGCTCGTCGCATATTAAACGGCTTTGTACTGCGAGTGTGGGGGGCGGCGCGGCGACGATGAAAAGACTCAAAAGGGACACGCAGGAAAAGCACCAACGTTTAACCGGGTCAGTCGCGCTCCATCCTTCTCGCATTCATTTACATTGAATTGTACTCTCTTTGATATCAAAATTTACCAGCTTTCCTGCTTATTTTACAAGTTGTTCGTGTCACTTGTTTCTTTCTTTCATTACACATCTAACGAAGCAAAAGGAACAAATTGATAATTTGTTTCTAAGCATGAGGTACACAATTCATTTGAAATTGAATTATTTGCTATCAAAATTTACCAGTTTTCGATTTTATTTTACAATTTTATTGTACCACTTGATTACACCTGTGATGAAACTGAAGAACACATGATTTCTTTGTAAGCTCAAATTTGTACTCCAAAGGAACCTACTTCATTTTCAATTATATTCGATATCAAAACTTACCAGCCTTTCTTCTTACTTTACTGTGTGTACCATCTTATGTTTTTTCTTTAATTACACATATAACAAAGAAACCTACCTTAAGTCACAAAGAAAATAGATAATTCATTTTTAACCGCAAGCGACTACTCAGAAAGAATCTTGAAGCAGAAAAGAAGACAGGCTAAATTCGAGGCATTAAATCGGTAAATTAGGCAAATCCAAAATGTTAATGGCACCTTGGGAACGCGGTTAGAATCGTCGAACCCCTAGAATTCGTCAGTCCGAGGCGCAAGGGGCGGCTCGCTCGGACATCGCTCGACGCGGCCCAATTAAATCCGAGGCCCCAGAACGCGGAAGCCGTGCGCGCGTGGTTAAGCAGCGCGGGAAAGTCCGAAAATCACGGCGTGCCCTCGGTTCTGGTCTGCTTAGCCCTCCTTGTGAGACGCCGCGCGCCGCTGCTTGCGCAACGACTCGCCACACGCGGGGCGCGCGCGTATATATATATATACACCTTGGGAAACTCACCCGCGCCGTCTCTCTCAATTACACAAGCGCCGCGGTCCCTCCCTTCCTCGCTCGCCCCGCTTACCTCCGGCTTACGAATTGAATCTGATTAGAATGGCGAACGGTACTGATTCGTTCTTTATCTTCATTCGCTTTTTTTTCTCTCTCCGTGCTGCTTTCGACGGAGATGTGTATATCGTGGTCCCCGTTTTTTTTTCGTCGAGGTCGTTAAAAATTTGCAACGGAGAAACTCCGAGAGGTCGTAATCGTAGGTAACGCGTGCTGCGGATTTTTCGATACGCGTGTGTACTAGTGACTCACGGCGTCATTAAAAATTTCACGGCAAATCGCAAAAACACTCGGCCGGCAATGGCGAATTCGCCGTGAATTCTCTCCTTAAAGAGGAGCATAAGTAAAGGGGAAAAAAAAGGAGCGGAGGAGAAACCCGGCTCGGAGGATTATAAAAAAGTCGAAGAAAGCAAGCGAAGCACGGCAAATAATAAGCCAACAAATGAGCATAAGATCATTAACTCATTCTCTCACACTCCCTCCTATCCGACTTGGCTCATTAAAAAAAACGAAATATCGCGTCTCGGTTTCTCGGGGCGATATTCCTCCACAATACGAGCGCGCGGAGGTCCGCGCCCCGTCCGTGTGTAGGAGTATGCGCGTGCGTGCAGGCGAGTATGAGCGAGCGCCACGGCCGGGTGGCTAATGTAAAGTCCCCCGGGGTCAGCCTAGCGTGGCCTCCTTGGAATCACAATGCGTGGTCCGCGGAGAGCGCACTTTCCCAGGCGGACCACGGCACCGTAGCGACCCCACCTACGCCGCCGCCGCCTCCTCCTCCTTCGCGGCCACCTCCTCCTTCGGCGCGCGGCTCTTCCCTGCTTCTTCCTGCCCGTCTTCGGGGCTCCGATTCGCGGACGCACCATTTTTCGCTCGCGTTCCTTTTTTCTGTATCTCCTTATTCTTCTTTTTTTTCCATCCTTCGCTTTCGATCATTTGTTTTATGCTTTATTGTGCTCGTGCTTTAATTGTCTTACGCTGTCATATTGTTTTAATGAGGTTGTTTGTGATGGATCCTGAAGGAGCGTTGCTCGAGTGAATTGATGTAATGGTAATCGCTGATTATCATGAAGAAATTAATTTACGTTATTTGAAAAAAAAGTAAATCGTTTTTATTCATTTCTTGATTTTCTCTAGTTTTACGATAAAAGAGATAAGTTACGTGGGAAAAAATTCAAGCGAGAATAATATTAATGTGAGTAATAAAATTAACGAAGCGAGTATTTGTAACTTTTTTTAACTTTATCAAAATTATTTCTGATTCATAAAAGAACACTTATCTATCACATTAACAAGCTCATCACTTCTGATTTCAATTTTAAATTTGAATTATTTAAATTCTTTTTTTAATGGCGTAGTATTTGTATTTCCATTGACTACCGCAACAAACGGAAAATAATGAAAGGCCACGCAAAAAAGATATTGAAATTGATGTTCAGTCTATCGAATGCGTTGAGCTATTAACAGCTGAATGGCTCCTGGTAGAGACGAACTTGCGCGGGCATCATGCTTTCCTGTGTTCTAACGTATAGTCTGACGTTTTCTTATTCATAGAGTGACACGTATACTTCGAAGACGTGCATCCTACAGGCGATATAATATTATACGACAGTCCATAATGCATGCCCATTGTTTAACTATTTAATTTTCGCATATCGATTCCTATCCTCGAAACGTAGCTATCGCCACAGGAGCGTCCGACTACCCTGATATCGGCCGAACACATTTCAGTGCATAGCATGAGATACGATATCGAGAAAAGCTGATCCAAAACAATGCAGACCATATTTTTCAAAAAATCTTTAAATAAGAAAGCAAGAAAATTGTATTTTACTCTTGAATTAAATGTGAGATGCAAAAATAAGTAGATAATTACATTTTGCAAAAGTCAACATCAAAATAAAAGAGGCCCTTGGGTCGCTGCTAATCTAACAGACCAGTTGCTTTTAAAAAATTCACCTAATAACGTAAGAACCGACGTAAGGACGAAGCTACAAGTGTGGTACGTGCGAGCCACGTTTTATTTTTTCACGGTCGCTATCTCGCGGGTAGTTTGTCCGCGAGTAAAGGCTATCGTTCGCCATAAATTCTTCGGCGCTGCGTCGCGAATTAATTGGTCCAGACGCGACGCAGATAACGCACCTTGCTCCACGTTGCAGGTCCTCCCGCGCCTTATCTCCCTCCCCTCTTCTCCCGGTCGGATAAAAGATACGCGCGAGGCCCCTCGCGCATGCAGGACTTTATTCCCCCGGCAAATTTTTCCTTCGATCAAGCAGGAAGCGTAAAAGCCGCGCTAATTAGATCCTCGATTTTTCTCCTCCCGTCAACTCCGATATCCATTGATTTTTCTCCAAAGAGCAAACACGTACACAGCCAGCGGTCGAAGTATCGTCTCGGGAGAAGAAAGGAGCTGGTTTATTGGCGGCGTCGGGCGCGTAAAATGCGGGTCGATGAAAATAAAGCACGTAAACGAGCGCGCGCCCGATCGAACTTAATAGATTCCATTGTCGGGGCATAAAGGGCGCTCTCCTGATGTGTTCATTGGCCTGCTCTCTGCAAATCGAATGCCCCGAGCTCGGGCTCCATTAGCATAGCGGCGCGCAGTGCCCGGAGAAATTGAAATTCTCCCCGAGGCGCAGGATGTATATACAAGCGGGAAAATTGCGCGAAACTCGAAAGGAGGGGGAGAATTACACTGGCATTTTCTTTGATACAATGCACTGGATGTAAAAAAAGGATTAAAGCCACTCGCGCCGCCTCTTTTTTCCACGGCGCTGGATTGCGCTCTACATCTCCTCGAGGCGCGCAAAAATAGGCCGGTCGCCACTGTGCGGCGAGGATAAATTGAGGAAGTTCGCGGCGGCGAGGGCGTTAATGCAATATCGAGTGCCTCTTGAACTTGGCAATCGGATTCTCTTCGGCTCGGAACAATCGACTATTCTTTTCCGACAAATTGAATATAAATCTTGCGTTTTGCGTGAAACAAAAGGGTCGGTTGTTATGTAATGGTGCGATAATTTTCAATGTTTCGCAACGCCAAAGGTAATTGAGAGTTATCAATCGTCCAATTATCCGTAAAAACTCGGCTTGCGTGCTCAATTTGCGCTTGCTTCATTTTTGCCAGTTTTGAAAGTGACGGTTTCCTTGAACAAAGAAAGGCGCGGCGAAAGGCTCTACGTATAGTCGAACTTCTAACGCCCTGCGAGTTCGTGTCTAGAGAAGTGTACCCCGATGTAAAAAAAGTTTACGGCACTTTGTACGTTGCCTCACATACCACACTTTTTTTTGACCTCAGGTGTAAATTCCTTTATCTAGTAAACCAATAACTACGTTTTTATCGTTGAACAACAACAAAAAACGTGCCTCTTTCTTTTTATCCGTTGAAAGCAAAACAAGTTGCAGAGTGCACAAAATTTACAGCAAAGTAGAAACAGCGCAACAACTTGGAACTCTTCCTCGAAACCGGACAGGCCGGTGAAAGGTCGTGCCCCCGTCGAAGGGCCTATTGTCTCGCCGGCCTCAAAGCAAAGGTCGCCGGTAGCGCTTGCGCGAGCGAGCAACGAGCGATTACGCGCCTGCGCTGATTTACAGCCCGGAGAGGAGAGCGAGAAAGAGAGGGAGACGAGCGCGTGCTGCGCGAGCATAAAGTGCGTAGCGCGGGGAACAGGGGAGCATGGCCGTCTAGTCGCCTCGCCGACCTCTCGCCTCCTGCGCCTCTGCTGCTCGCGTTTTTGCTTTCTAAGGGTGATTTTGCAAAATTTCCGTAAATATACGATTAACTCGCGCTCGAGAAGTTTCGAGGCGAACTGTCTACCCTCGCGGAGAAACTAGCACGATTTTTCGTCTTCCAATGTCAATTTCGACTGTGGGAATGTAGAAAATGTTGAATGTAGGTATAACCGAGAAAATGAGAAATGAGTTATTGAAATCGAACATCGGCAAAGCTGCGCTCCGTAATAAGATTTGCGTAAGCATAAGCGAAGTGTGAATACTATATACCAAACATCTATGCAAATCGCCGAGGTGAATTTATATTCGGGGAGCTCGAGGACCGAGGCATGAGAATGATCCCCGCTCTCGACTACCGGCGTTTTTCAATCGGAAACTCGCGCCATATGCCGCCCGGCCGCAGAGCCAAACGAATCGGGGAATCTCGTCTGCCCTTCCTTTTTTCCTGCTGCCTTCGCGAGCAAGTTTTCGGCTCCCCCCGTCGGGTGCGCGCATACGCTAACCTTCCTTCTGTGCGCCTCCTTTTGCTCTTGCCCCCCTCCCCGAGGTACCTACCTCTGTGGGTTCCTCTGCCTTCTGTCCATCGCGCGATTCAAAGCTCGGGGGTTTCGTGTCGAGGAGGCCATACGTGCCCGCAAGATCCCCCCCTCTTTGATAAATTTTAAACCCCGCTTCGGCTTTAAATGCTAGTTTACCCCCGTCGGACTTTTCGCGTCGGCGAAGACACGATGGGAACGCCGCCTGCTCGAGCCAGGGTCGATTTCGAGTTTTCACTTTATGCTCGATGCCGATAAAAAAAAAGAGGGATAAGATGAACGATACGAGACGTTTTGTTTGTTTTGACTTATTTGCCTTTCCCCCGCGTGCAGCGGCGAAAGTCGATTTATTAAAGATGGAATCGGGATAGCGAGGCTCGAATGGTCAATGCGCTCGTTGAATAACCGACAAGACGTATTAATTATTTCGAACAGTTCATGAATAAGCTGCAACTTGTAAATTTCGTTTGTTCGCGAGCACAGGAAGGGAAGCTCCTCTTCTGTCCCGTCGAAACAACCGGGAGAGAAAAAGGAGACTCAACAATCATACATCACCGGGCCGGCGGAGAAAAATAAGCCGCTTTAAATCTCACTTAAAATTTTCTTTCAATTCGTACGGAGCGAGCCGCGCGCATAAAGACGAAGAAAAATGGAGAAAGTCACGGCGGCCGCGGGTACGTACGGTGTGAGAATAGAGCAGCCACTTGCGCGCTCGCGCCCACGCGGCCCATTAATATTAATCCCCACTAGCTCTTTCACCCGGGCGATTGTGCAATCGACAAATTGTCCGGCCGCTCTAGAGGAGGCTTCCGCGCGCCTATGGGAAATAGTGAAAAAACCGAGCGGAAAAAATTAATGACCGGCAGTCCGCCGCTGCGGTCATTAGATTATCGCCGTACGGTTTATCTGTCTTAGACTATTTATTTCGTTGCACCGTCGGGAAGGTCAAGAAGGCTTCTTACGTGCCTGAGTCAATTTAATTAGACGCTTTTTTTCCTCACTTTTTTGAGAAAAAAAAAGTAGAATGGTACGGAGCGCAGAGCGGTCGGTAATCCCGTAATATTTCGCTATCGGGACAGTATGTAATCGTAACGAGATTTTCCCCGGTACCCCGCGGAATTTCTGCTACCCTCGTACATTTTGTTGGCTTCGTAAACAAAGCATTTTGTAATTCAATAACGAAACGGACGAGCGACGAGCGGAATAAACAGCGCGCCACCGACGGTAATTAAAAAAGCGCGTCCATTCAATTCGGTAAAATAATAAAAGAGAGAACACATCCTCACGTGTGCGTCGATGCGATGGGGGAGGCGCGTCGCCGGTGCACAGAGAGAGTGCGTCGGCTCGCGGTTTCGTGGGCGGACAGGATAATGCGGCCGTGCGTCGCGTAAATTGGAATTCCGCCGCCGCGAGGCCAAGGGTATTATGCGAATATCAGATGCTCATCGGATAAAAGTGAATTAAAGAGCGTTTTGCGGAGAGATTCGCCGAGTCCTCGGACGTCTTCTTCTTTTTTTTTCTCTCCGAGTAGCTGGTCCTCTCTTGCTTCCTCTTCGGGGCTTTGGTCGAAGTAAATCTTGATCATCTGATAAAAGTCTACATCGGAATTAATTAGCGAGCGGCTATTATAACTTCATACGCGGTTCCACGAATTTCGGAGCTACGCGCCGAATGAGTGTAAAGTCTGTAACAATTTGCACGTTTGAATAAGATTAATGTTGGTCTGGAAATGTTTTAATTTTCAAATTTTAAATCTCTAAAGTGTTATAATAGTAACTTGTGTCATCGATGAGTCATTCAATCCACAGTTTCTATTTCGAAGATTAAAGATCCTTTTAAAAATTCATCAAACATCTATTTACAAGTTGTAGGATAAATCCTCAGAGTATCGAATAACGCACAATTTCTATTAATTTCAATGTCATTATTAAAACACTATTAGAAGGCAAAAGTCGCAGATTTTAGTGAAATGTTTATGATTATGATATAAAATGAATGTTACTTAAAAATTCATTAAACATTTAACTACAAATAGTACAATTAATTCTCAAAGTATCGAATAACACTAGAATATCAAAATTATATAAGTTAAGAAAAATTAACGATTATGATGTAAAATCATCATGACTTAAAATTCATCAAACATTTACTTACAAATGTGGTCTATTAAAGAAATCCTCAAAGTATCAAATATCGCACAATTTCTATTAATTACTTTAATATCATATTAAAACCACATTAGAACTCCTAAAATCACACTAAACCCATCCTCATCCATCACTGGCCGCAAGCAGTACCCGGCACCGGCATAAATTCCCGGCGCGTCTCGGCGTCGACCCTCGCGCGCTGATGTTTCCCCGGTAAGTTCTCGCCTTCTCCTATTTCGCGATCCCCGCCGTGGCGCGCGTTATCTCGCCGCGCGGCGACCTCCCGAGCCGGGCCCGGCCGAGAGAGGGAAAGGGACGAACCCGAGCCGCGACAGTGACGAATGCCGGGCCAGCGTTCGGCGCGCGGGTGGCATTTTCCAGCGCGCGGGGACGATTGCGTGGGCTCGCGCGCCCGAGCTTAATGATCCGGAGCGCAGCGCCGCGCAGGAAGTCCGTCGCCGGTGCTTTATCGAAGCACCGCGTGCTTTTTTCGGCTCCCCTCTCTATCTCGACACCTACTTTGGCGCACGTTCGCGTTTACTTCGCGGCGCTTCGAATAGTGGAGCGGGGAGTAAACTAAACGTTGCATATAGGTGTATTTTGCATAAACAATAATTCGTAACGTATTATGAAGCTGAAGAGGTGGATGCTCGCGTTATGAATTGTTTATTTAAGTAAAACGATGCGGTATTTAGTAGGTGAGAACCTGAATTCCGGATCATGGATTTTATTAAAACTGTAGGATATGTTGCCTTACGTAAATAAATTAAAGAAGCCTAAACTTTAGACTCCATTACTGAATAGTTTTTGATCTAGCAAGTATAACAGTATGTCAATTTTATGTCATAAACTTTTATAATTTCTTTATCCTTAACACATTCAATTGTAATCTTCTTGCTTCATATGTGCTTGTACCATTTAGGACAAAAACTGTTGATAAATGCGGATCCTAAAATGTTGACTTTCTTCATTTTTGTGCTTAAGAAAATATACCCTACAGTTTCATCAAAGTCAGTTTCATCCATAGTTATAGTACTTTCTTACAAGAATTAAATATGAGTGTAAATGTCAAGCGAATTATTGCGCAATTACAAGTGAAACCACGTGCGACCGAGTGATGAAAATAAAAAGCGCGTTAATCGCGCAGTGATAAATAGCAAAGAAACGTCTGGATCCTTGAGATTAAAAGCGGAACAATCGCGCCCGCAGAAAAGGCAGGACCGAATGGAGAAAGTATAAAGCGGAGCTCCTTGCGTACCTGGGTCTCCAGTCCGCGCGGACCGCGGCACAATCGAACAGCTCGGGGCGCGTACAAAGGCTTTCCCGCCGGCACCGCCCACGCGTTCGATTCGAACTAACGCGCGCCAAATCCCCATCGGACTACCGTATACGCTGCCTGCGACCTAAGCACGTGCATATAGGTACACCGGGAGGCGTGTACTTAAACTTGCATTTTTTCATTCACCGGTAAATTGTGTGTCAGGTGTCTCCGGCGCTGATTCCGTTAAATATCGCGCATTGTCGAGCGGGTGGCGTTTTCTAAGGCGAATTTACGAATATAACCAAGAGTGGGATTTTCACTTGGAGAAAACGCCAGAGGCTTGAATTCCCCGCTCGGCCGTTAACCGGCGGAAATATGGTCAATACGTTGAAGCCTTCCAGCTCGCACTTGACGGCGTACACAAGGAGAAGCCTGTGCCGCGGAGAGTAGACAAATACGCGCGAGCAAAAAAGCAGAGGCAGCCGTGCGAGAGGGAGAGAGGCGTAAACGCGCAGCCGGAGAATCTGGGAGGTGGGCCGCGCTGCAGCAGAGGCGAGTCCGCGGGCTTGTGCACGGGAATAAAAGGAGAACGGCGCGAGAGTCGAAAGTATTCTCCCGCGCTCGGAGCGCCTCTCGGGTGTGCGCGCAGCCACTTCCGAGGCTAAGGTCACGTTCTCCCGGCTCTGCGCAGCTCGGCCGAAGGCGCATTCTGCTCTCCCGTGAAAACGTACTCTCGATGGCCGAGACGACCTACCTCGACTACTAGAGCTGCGATCGTTACGCAGTTTTGCTTTGCTTTTTAAGACACCCTTCAATCCTTCGTAATGTATGCGTAAGAGTGAAATCTAACGGGGTTATATCTTTAACCATTTTTATTCAGCAATCTGTAGAAAAAGGAAATTACATTTATAATCATTTTTGTTCAGTGAAAAATGAATTTTATGTGTCAGAACTTAGCCGTCAATGTCGAGTGTACATATATGTACTGAATTTTTCTTCAGCATTTACCATTAAATCAAAAAAGTTGCAGTGCAAATTACATTTCTCATCCTGCAGTCGAAGCTGTACTGCCATTTCGAATGAATGCAAAAAAAGGAGGACGTAGTTCTGCATTAATTCGCCTACCTACGCCCATTGTTTACTTCCGATAGATTAATGTTGCCTACCGAGCTAACTGTTATACTGATCTCTCCGCGCGTCAGCTCTCGTTCCGTACCGTCGAAAAAAAATCACTCGACAACAATGGCGGTTTAGGAGCTTTGTACGTCGGGCGGCTAAACGCCGGGCATTAGGCATCGATACAGGCGACGCAGCACGCGGCCGCTGCCGGGCAGAACAATGCCGCTTCATCTCCATAGAAAAGAGAAGAGCCCAGAGACCACACCCCTGGCTAGTGAAACCGCACGCTTTAAACTTCTCTTTACATCTATCTCTCTCTCTCTTTTCGCGTCTTATTCATCGTAGGATGCATCGATTGCAGCTCGTGAGAAAAATGAATTCGACCTGCCGTGGCTGCTTTAACTCCATGCAGATTTCCCCTCCCCCCGGCGATGCTATCCGCGCGGCGGGGCTCGATATCGAATGTTTCGCGGATTATTTCGCGAGAGCGCGAACCGTTAGCTTCATCCGAGGTGCAGACTCTGCGGTATCGGAGACGGGGTTGGACGGTACAAAGCGCGCAGACCCGAGATTCATCCTTCGCAGAAGGCGGACTCCCTCCTCCGACGTCCGCGCCACCTTTGCGTTGTAAAGGGCAGAGCTTCGATTTTCCTCGGCCGGCCCATCCCTGAGACAAAGACGATCGCGGAAAAATGCGAAGGAACAACTGAGATTTCGCAATCTTTCTTTTTCGGGATCCTTATTTTCTGCGCGCAGCGTAGTTTCCGTCTATATCCTCCTCTTGTTCTCCGTTGTACACACAGTTAGACGCGGCTCGATATCATCTGCGGCCTGAGCAACACGTACACACGCCTCGTGCTCCTCATATTTTTACCATTACCATATCAGGTTCTCTCTCTTCTCTTTTTCTTTCTCTCGACGGTGGTACCAGACTGTCTTTACCCCTGCGCGGCTCGAATCGAGCGCTTATTAAACACACATGATGTGAACGCCTATATGACGAGTGCAACTCGGCTCAGTCGTGTACCGAGTCGTTTTGTTCTTAGCGAGGCTCAAGATCGGTCGAGCGCTTTTAGATCTGTACAGAGAATGACAGTTTCTCCGCAGCTGTGAATGATGTAATTCCAGTACACTGCATTAAGTAATAACGTACCACGTGTGCAATCCAAACGAAATTTGCACTTTCCAAGGGTAGTTTATTTAACGCTAAAAAAGGGCATAAAACTTTATTTTAAAATTACAAAGGTTGATTAGATTAGGCAAGTTTATACTCGCTTTGTAATTTAAATGAGCTTTATATTTTTACGTCTTCGTCAATTGTATAATAGATAGGCATCTAAACAAGAATCACACAGTTTCATTAAACCCAGCCGAAGCAATTAAAAATTCGTCGGCACCGCGGGCACAGGCGCACCGCATGAATAGGGTGATTCATACGAATATACTCGGTATACAGCCACGAACAAGATCACGATTAAGATAAAAGCAGGTCAGACTTGAACTTTTCTCTTTCTTTCTCTCTCGCACCGCCGGCACGGCAAACAATCATGACTCGTCGAATTCCTCCTCCTTGGGCTTGCGTCTCTCTTCTCACACTCCCGCGTTAGAAAACTCGCGGGCACAATGCGCCGCTGTATACACGGAACGAGTCCACCTGAAATTAAAACGAAACTCGAAAAAAAAAAATGTTATATGTATATCCAGAGGGATAGTCGAATGCGCCCTGAGCGCGAACCAGTTCCGTGATTCTAATTGCCGCGAGCGCGTGGGTCAGGGTCACATGGTGAACCTCGCGAAAGTTGGGCCTTGCACCCGTGGAACAGGTACCCCCTCGAGGCAGCCCTTCCCTTCGAGTTTCAGAGACCGGTGGCACTTCTCCTTCGTATAAGCCTTTGGTTAAATAATTTTTTGACCTCTGCTCTCTCTTCCGGTATGCGACGAGCAAACTTGTTTAGCGTTTCTTGTTATTCTTCCCAACCTTCTTCTTTCCTTGTATTTTTTTTTGTACTCGAACCTTTTCCACATTTTATTTGTACACAGTTTTTTTTTCACTTCGCTTTGTTCATAGAAACGGGGAAAAAAGGGGAGCGCGCTCGACGTGGAAACGAAATTGCGGAGGAGCGCGGCGGTGTAAATCACATTATCCGCAACAAATTTGCAATAGGTATAGAGCTTGACGCGGCGAGCGAACGCTTGATTTATTTGCACCTCGCGAGATGTTCTCATCGCTGCTCTTGAATTTCTCACAGCGGCGGAGATCCGCCGTGTTTTTCGCCGGCCGCTCCACACTTTGCGAGAGGTGCGCGATCTCGAACATCTCGAACGTGCCTGGATTATGCCGCTCGTGCAACGTGCGTCTATCACGTTCCTTCGGCAATATCCGCGCGAACGATTCCCCCCCTCCGCCTACGTCACTTCTTTTGTGCTTTACGGGGCGCAGATGCAACCTATGCAAAATAGCGCGTGTTTATCGTAATTTTTGCATAAGGCGCTTAATGCTCGCGCCCTCGAAACTCGTGAATAACGATTGAGAACTTGGAGGTGGGCATTTGGAAATTGTATTCTGAAGGAACGTACTAATTCGTGAGATTTTCTCTTTAATGCGACGTTTCTATTTTATTTATTTATACAGTCGACCAGAGTAAAGAACAGTAACTAATTTATACTAAAATGTGATCAGGTGAAACAGATTTGATATTGAATAAGATTAGATGATTTTAGTTTTCTATGATAGATTATGTTGAAATCACAGTCAAAGTTATAAAATAAGTTTTATATTTGGATAAAATGTTCTTAATGTATGTATTACTTCATTCAGTTCCGTGAAAATAAATTATCGTCGTAATAGCTGAAAACCACCAAGAAACGTGATTTCACTGAAGACATTAATCCTATATTGCATCCATTTACCTATCCGTAATAAAATAAAATTTCATAAATAATAAATTTCCCCTCAAAATAGAATAAAACGATCACATAAAATCAACCGAAAACTGCTCACGCAGCAATCGTACGGTCCCTTTATTCTGTTTGCATGAAATGTACAAGCGCATGTAGAAACCCACTCGGCGCTCGTACAAAATGAGAGTCTGAAAATTGTACAAAAAGAAAATAAGAGGCTGACAATCGGAAGATTATCGACGATTCTCGAGCGCCTCATTATCGTCGACTCCGGCCGCAACGCGCGTCCCGCGTGGACGCGGAAAAGAATAACGAGGCGGAATCGGAGCCTAATGACGCGGCGCATAAAATTGCGGCGCGCGAGTGCGTGCGCGCACCTGCAATCGCAAAATCATCGGAGTGCAGCCTTCGCCGATGGCATAATAAACGGGGGGACCGATGATCGCGCGTCACTTTTACCCTCGCGCACAATCGACCCGAGCCCACGTACGCAAATGATCCGAGCGCTGCGCTCGCACTACCGGCCTTTCGGAATACAAATGTCCCTCTATTTATTTATTCTTTTCTTTTAATCGCGTCTTTCATTTATGACTTATGCGTACGCATCGTTCGTGCGGTTGTGCGACTGCGATTTTCAATTAAGCGCGGTGATTTCATGGCTCTTCGAGCCGATCGCTCGGGATACGCGCGGTTAATAATACACATCGGTCAAAGCGAGTCGCGCAGTGTGTGCTTGCCCCTGCGCGCTCCGCCCGGTGCATCCTACGCATTTTACGCACCGAGAGCCCGGCGCCGTCATGCGTGAAAACGCCGAGCGACTATCGCGACACGCTCGAGCGAGCGGGAGGTCCTCACCCGCGACGACGACGCGCCCGCTTTTACCACTTGTGGAAACGCCTGCGCGGTGAGATTTTAATTGATCGCGGATCGCGATGGCTGCGTCGTAGCTGCAACACGCGTGGGATAAGCTTTATTTACTGCTGACTCAATTATGACTTTAAACGATGCTAATTTTTCTTTTTTTCTTTGTTTGTTCCAGGTATGTATAGTGGTCTTTCTTCCGTGTGTATTGTGTGGGTGACGATGAGGTTTGATTTTTCTGATTTTAATTTATTTTTTGTGTACGATTTAAAGTAACAATTGTGTTCTTCAATCGGCATATCAGTAATATTTAAAAATGTATTTCCATCACTATAGTTCCTCTCTGAAGTATTTAGGAAAAGTTTCTAGCGGTTTTTAAAAATTTGTTTCCATAGCAGTTCAGGTTAAAATATATCGCATAGGAAGGACAAACTAAATAACAACCGCTCTAAGCTCAGATGACCAAAAACGCGTAGTACATCAAAAACGTACACACAAGACAGTAGCATAAAAATAAATTCGTTTTTCATTAACGAAAAGGAATGTAGGAACCTAATCACAGGACTCCGAAGGTAGAATTACATAAAGCGCAGGAGAAAAGTTGCGCGGCAGTAAAACTGGTCCGCGCAAGGAAATAAACAATGAGGCGCGCGCGCGCGGCGCATTGTTGAAACCGGCCGGGCGACGGCGGCGATATTTACCGGTGCAAAAAGGCCCGCAATAAAGCGCATCGCCACGGCGGCGGCGATAAAACGGCTCGCGTTCGCGACTTATTTAGAAGAGAGGCTTTCCCCGCGCACGGAGAGGGGAAAAGCGTCGACCGGAAGCACCGGCCCGCGGCTTGTCATTATCAGCGCCTTATTATCGCCATCGGCGCGTCGCGGTGAAAAGGAGGCGGCGCCGAAAGAGGCGTGAGATTTCCCGAACCCCGCCATCAGCTCGAAAATTTTTATTTTTACTGCCTTTCCTCGCTATAAATCTTTGCATACCGATCGAACTCAACCGGCGTACACAATTATATACGAGAAAGTAAGAAAAAAGAAAGAAAACAATAAACGCACTTCCATACGCGTCCCAAAATACCGGCTTTCGCCGGTGCTCCCGGAATGGAGCCATCATAGCGCCGTCGTCGCTCGGCTTATTAAAAAAGCAGCCGGCGGCGCGCAAAACAAACGGTGGCGCAAATTGAAAGGGACGCGCGATAGGATCGATGCGCGCAATTTATTGCGCAAATCGGTGGTCCCGCGCGGCTCTCGGAAAAGAAGCATCTCTCGCGGTTACGCGCGTGCGTAGAACACGTACACCTTTCCCGCGGAGCGGCACGCTGGATTTCCTGCCGGCGCGAGAGTTATCGCGCGCGGCGCATCGCGGTATGCGCGATTCTTCTTCCTCACCGGGCGCGCGGGGCGTCTCAAAGCGCGGGCCACCTCGCGCGCGTACACCTTCGAGTAAGGCCGCCGTGGCCATTATTTTTCCCTCCGCGATTTTCTTCTTTTTTTTTTCCGCCGGGGAAAAAGAAACGCGGAGTATCAGATTCAGCGTGCTCTCTTATTTGGAAGCTCGCGGCGCGGCGCTCACTTTCATCCGTCGCTGCGCGTATGAAGCCGTTGGGCGCCATAAATTATGGGCGACTTCGCGCACGCATGAATCGAACTCGCGGAGGAGAAGGTCCGCATCCTGCATATTGAAAATCCTCCAGTTACTTATTCAACGTTTTGCTCGATTCCTCCTTTTTGCTTATCTGCCCCGTGTAAACGGGCCAAAAGGTTAGCCTTATAACAAGCTACCAGAGGCTCGTTAGGGTCCATCGGACCGTTATAATAAACGCGCACTCGGCGAAATGCAAAAACACACCGCTCGCCGGCGGACACAAGGGGATACAGTTATCATAATTAGTCTGGCCCCTAGCGAAGCTCGCGCCAATCACTCGGGCCCTAATTGACAAAAAAAGGCGCGCGGATGTTGCATCCCCCTCTGGTGCGGCTCGCGAGCCTATACACAGGAATATTCCTCCGTACAGGCCGCTCGCGCTGTTTTATCAAGATCGTCCTGTCCCCTTTGTATCTGCGCTCTTGAATAGGCCCGCTACAGGTGCACTCGCCGTCTCCTTTTCGCGGTTATTTCATTATTTCGCGATGGGCCGGCGATACGCGGAGGGGGGGCTTAGCTCGCGGCCGTGTGTGACCCCGCGGTGTGTTGCTGCAGGAAGTCCGCGAGGCACCGAGGGAGAATATTCCCCGCGAGGATGGTGATAAAAGCCGATGGCTATGCGCATCTCGGTATGAGATGCCTATAGGCTCCGCCGCGAAAGCAGCGGAGGATATCGCGTTCCCCCGCTGGATGCTGCTGCTCGGAATCGATTCAGAATTTTGATGTAACCCCACGATTGGCCCTCCTCTCCTGCGGGAACGTGACCGAGCTGCGAGATGTGATTCCTTGTTTCTTTTAGCAGATGCGGATATTTATGAGCGCGCCAATTTTCAAGGAGCCGATGCAGCGGATGCGCTCTAATGGGCACCGGCGATGCCCCAATCTGTCGGTGTAGATGTAGCTTCAACGACTACACGAGCGTGTGCTACTTCCACGGTGTAAAATACCGCCTATCGCTTCTCACTATTATACTCGGCGTATCGAAATTTTCGATTGCACGCGATAACACGTCAGCGGTGAATCGAAAAATTATTCGACGCTCAACAGGCGTCAATGGTTAATCGATGATTTAAATAGTTACTCAGCACTTAGTATAAGAAATGAGCTCCTGAAAGCTACAAGATCCGCGGATCTCGCTATTGAGGAACTTTCGAAAGACGAATGGAGCGTCCTTCGCGCCTCGCGTCGAATCGTGATTTTCAACACGCCTATTTTTAAATTCGCAGTCTAATAGCGCGCGCAACGTCGACCTCCTCGCCGACATCCCACGGGGGCCTTGAATCTAAGGCTAATAAACTCGGCGCTCATCCTTCATTTCTCTCTCATCGCGCGCCTGTTTACTGTCATGCTCGTCACGAGAGGCGTCGACGCCGCGGCCGGGAGAGAAGGCGCGCGGAGTGAGTCACCGCGGTTGTCACCGCGAAGCAAGCCCCTAATTATCCTTAATTGCGACAATGCGCGCGCACGCACCGTACGCGGGGATGTAATCCGTCGCCTCGCGGTACATCATTTTTCGGATTCTTACGCGACGTATCCCAATTCCCCGGGCTCTAACGACGCCGTGATTTTCCCCTCGCACAGCCGTAAAACCGCAGCGTCTAAGCAGGCCCTGATTGATACCGCCTCGTTAGCTCCGCACTTGGATACACGTAGGCATAGTATAGCACTCCGTGCGCGAACTTATTGTTTTTATCGGCCGTTTCTAAATCGATGGTTTATTTGCTCGCTGCGACCCTACTGTTGGTTACCGCGCAGCGGCACCGTTGAATAATTGATCGTTAAGATGATTTTTCGCCGCACTCCCCGACACCTAACGACATAATTGCTCGCGTTCATCTTCATTAGCCGGGCGCAAGAAACGATTTCCGTTATCGCGCGGCCCGCGCGGATAAGCCCCGCAAAAAAAAAAGAAAAAATCGCGCTAATCAAGTCCGTATACTGCGTTCGGCGACTTTGAGCGCGCGGGAGGCTCTAACGCGGCGCGGAACACGCAGGCCTTTTTAGCCCTTATAAGAAGCCGCTCGAATGAGGCGCCTTATTAGAGAGGGGAACTCGGTGGCGAAAAATCGCAGGAGCGCGGCGTAGAATGCCATCTAATTGGAACACGACTCCGACCTCCCCCCTCAAGGAGATACGCCGCTGAATATTCGCGATAGTCGCGCTCGTTTGCGGATTCGCGCGTTCGCTCCTTTATGCGCTTCTTCAACTGCGCGAGCCGTTCTTTCCCCCTCCTTTTTTTCCGTTCTTCGCCGCACGGCTACTGTAATTTTCGCTCTTCGCATTCTTTCGACCAGTTTCCGGATTCGCCGAACAACGGAAAATAAAAATCGCCCTGAAGCAAGTAGACAGTTTTTCTAATCTGTATTTGCTTTCAGCAAATTTGTTTTTTGAACAACCAGTATGAGATAAATATAAACGACTGAATAAATAAATACTTATATTTTAGTTTTTAATCGAATAACTCGAATGCTTTTAAAATATCGACTCTCAATCTTAACGTCACATTTAGCAAGACGAGAATAAATAGCTATGATTTGCATAAATAAATTTATTCAAGTTGAGCAAGGTATCGGCATTATGTCATCCTCCTCGGCATCCGAGGCGAGCGTACGTCAAAAGCGAGCAATCTGGACTCGGCGTTATCTTCGATTCCTCATCCAGTTTAAATTCCGTTAGCCATCTCGTTCTTTTCGCCGGCGTAGTCCGCGCGCAGCTGAGCCGGTCGCGATTCCACCGGATAGGCTCTCCTCTCTCTGTATACGGCCGTGCACGAGGCGTCGTGCGCGGCGGCGTAGCGCAGGTGAACCCCCCGCGATAGCATCTGTCCGCGGGCATATTTCACCTCGGAATCGAACGCCGCGTACGTATACGCCGGCGGACGATTTCGATCGAGCCCGGGAGATATACCCCGGGGTCGCTTCCTTCCATTACGTAATTGCCTCGCTAGTTAGGAGGAGATCGCGCGCGACACGCTTTAAATCCGCGGCCACGCGCGCATCTGATTTCGTCGCGGCATAATAAAATACGGGATTCCCATTGAGGAGGTCCAGCCTCCTTCCGCTCGTTTCTCACGGGACACGACAATTTTATCATCTCGAATTTTGAATCGCGCGCGTCGTAAAAAGCAGGAGGAACCGGGGAGAAAGAAATCCGCGCTCGCGGGCATATACGTTTATGTTTTCATTTGCTGCGAGAGGCCCCCCGCTGTAAAATCGAGGATGAATAATTTATTGGGAGCCGATTCGAATGAGTCGCGGCGCAGGAGATATTTGGACTGCCGGCTTCATGAAATCTCACGGTGTATAACGGCTCGGACGCTCCGAGCTTTACGAGCCACGTCATCTGGCATTTCCGTGTGTCGCCGCGATTTCCTCCTTCCTTCTACACTCTACCTTTTGAATTCTTATCGCACTTAAACCGTTCGAAATGATTGTATATTCCTCGCTTTTTTTTACAAGCTATTAAAATATCGGAAGTTACAGCCGTGAATTTATCATTCAATTTACTGTACGCTAAGTAGTCACGGTAGCCGCTTAACCGTAAACCCCCGGCGCGACGTAAACTTTACTCCTAAAATTCCTCGATAATGTTCTACATCAATTGGCGCGAGCGGATCCTCATCGAAGCCACCGCTAAATACCTGAAATCGGTGTCTTATAACTTCGGCGACTCCGGGGTCACGGGACACCGGCGGCCGATCGTCCCTCCATCAAAGCTGTACACGCCGCTTATCGCGATGTTTTTCCCCCCGTTTAAGACCGAAAAATCCGCGCCCCTACAACTTCACTCCGCGGCGGGGTAACGGTTGTTCGGCCGGTGCATACCGACGCGCTGTCGGTGCGCGTCGCGAACATCAATATCTGCATTCCCCGGGCGCGCAAGCCCGACGGGCTTTCTGTATCGCGGCTCCCTGCACTCGTCGCGGCGATCTGATTTATTTCTCGCGAGGGGGAGGAGGGACTTCCGAGAGAGGCGCAGATGCAAATCTCGCGTTCGTTTCTCTCTTTCTCGCTGCCTACAAGGGCCGCGTCACAATATTTCCTAAGCTAATTAACCGTAATCTACGGGGCATCGCGGGTCTTTATTTGAGTGCGCGCGCGCGGGTATTAATATTTACATCGCGACGATCGTTTGCTAATTAACCGACGACGATAATTTCAATGGCCCGCTGTTTAGTATATCTTTGTAATTTTAATGGCAAGCCGGCCGGTGCAATTATCTTAATGAAGTTGAGCTATGCATTATGTAATAGAATGTTTCAATTACAATTTTAATGCAAGAAACGCGAAATTTATTGGCCACTTAAGGGCAGCAAGAATTTCATAATTAAGTCACACGTTAAAGTAGAATTTGAAGTACTTGTATCTACAATTTTATAAGGTTTTTTCGTAGTAACTCTTAAGTTTGTTAGAGCTTTAAACGTATCCTTCTCAATCACAATGCTTTATATGCATTGCAATGTTACTAGCAGCGGCTAGACGCAGCGAATCCGAGTTACAACGATAGCGGCATGTAAATCGCGGGCAATATAATCCAGCTTGTCTACCTCCTACAACCGTAATGAATATCGGGGCAAGGGGGGGAGGCGGGACGAGCAAAAAAGCTCGGATTTTTCGCGGGGGCGAACAGCGTCGGCGCGCGGACACGAGCGCGTATACGCTTCTTCCTCGCGGCGACGCAAAAAGCCCGAGAGGTAATTAAGAGAGATACGAATCGCTCCTTTATACACATCGCCGCGCGCCGCGGCCGCGTCGTTACTCTAACCTTCGATGTTCGAGCCTCTACGCGCATCCCCGTGAAATAAGAGCGGCGCGCTCTATCGCCGCTTTTAAATGCGCCTCTCTTCTCCACTTTATTTTTTTTTTTTTAAATCGGCAGCCGAGCTCCAATTACGCTGGATACGCTTTTACGCGGGGGTACCAAAAAAAGTATTGGACTCGCGATTGCGTGGAGTTTGTACCCGTCTTTTTGTTTCATTTGCTCGCGCTGGTGGCGCGATTAATCACGATCAAATAGCCTCCTCGGATGTAGGGAAAAAATGTCAAGCGTATTTTCAAAACGTGAGCAATCCGCATTCTTTTTTTCTTTAAAAAAAAAAGCGGGAATGACCTCGAGCTCGCGTGATTTACCGTTCGCGCGAGTAAAGATCGAGCCGCGCGACGGAACCGTCCTTTCGATGATTAACGGCGATACGCGGGGATTCCGGCGGTATGCACACGTGGTCCCGACCTCGATGTCGCGCGCGCACCTCGGATAGGCGCAAAAATAATGAAGACAGAGGGAGCGACAGGCGCGACGCTTGTACCACCTTTTTTTCTCGTCGCGCGAACAACTCGCACTGTTCCCTCGTGCGTTTACCTCGCGCGCGCGAGGGCCAGGATAATGGGGGAGCCCATTAGCATATCTGCCGAGATATCCGCGGAGCGGGTCGGGAATATTGCCTCCCTCCCCCGAGTGTCTCCTACAATGTAGATAGCGTCTGCTCGCGCTCTCCCCCGCTACTCGCTTTTCGACTTATCGCGGGGTCAATTGTTCGCCGCTGTCGTCGCTCGCGTACACGCGGAGGCAGCCGAGATCGCGCCTGAGGAATCGTCGCTGCACTTCCTACACCGCGAACCTGGATAGCATTCTTTTTTCAAGGGAAAAAAGTCGTGGAAGTTCAAGAAGCCGGACGCTGGCGGCTCGTTAATTTATCTTCGCGCGACTCGGAGTCAGCGCGAAAATTAAATGCGAACTAAGCTCGCTCCGTAAATGGATAACCTTTTCAGAGATCGCCGAGCCGCATCCACTCGAGCGGGTAAAGAACGAACGGAAAAGAAAAGCGGAAGTGACTTGGAAGTTCCGCGCGACACCGGGAGGATCAGCTCGCGCGAAAATCAAAGGACTCGACCCGGCAAATGAATAACCTTAAAACGCCATTTATCACGGGGGCCGCGTCAAAACCTCGTTTCACGAGCGGAAGATATGCCCCCTGTACGCGCGCGCACGGCACTCGCTGAAAAGGGGATTCTGCGCGCGCGCGTGCCCTTGGCTGCGACACCGTAAAGCACTGCGCGAATATCGCCGTCCCCTCGGCGGCCAAGAGGTGAGGTGGTATACGCGCCGGAGTCGCCCGCGAGCGATTAATCACTCGGCGGTGCGCGCACGCATAAACCGCGTCGTCGCGTTGCTTTTATTCCCGCGCGCGACTCGCGATTTGTGGGTGGCGCGGGGGAATTAACGACCCACCGAAAATTATCCCCCTTTCCTCTCCTTCGTACCTACGGTGTCCGGCCGCCTCGGCTCCTCGATTATTAAGAGCCGCCCGGGGGCTAGCTCGGGCCGCTCGCTCGTTTTTCTTCGCGTGCGCGCGGCCGGTGAGTTTTAATGCGCCGCGTTTTAATTCGCTCCAATCAGCGCTCTGCGGAGATTCGGAGTTTCGCTTAATTGAGAGCCGCCGAGGCACTGATGGGCTTGCGTTTATTTTCTTGACTTTGAAAAAAAAAAATTATTTTACTGCAATTTTAGAAACTGTACGTAGAATTTTTTATCATAATTTTTTAGTTTGTTGCTATAATTATAGTACGAGTACTAGTAATTTTGAGATGAAGTGATCTACTTAGAAAAATGTATACTCGTGACTTTTGATAAAATTTTTTTACTAGCTTATTTTTACTGAACAGATCATTTGATTTAGCGTCTAGTACACATAGTAATTGTTTCTAAAAAATACTTTTTGGTGTGCAATAGAAGAGCGGCATGTTTTACGATTCGATAGTCGTAATTTTCATGTAAAATCCGCGGAGTGTCTTTAGACTCTTTACTTAACGCCGCTGATTTTACTCCGAATCCCTTGACGGCAGTGTCGAAAGGACAGTAAGAAAAAGGACAGTAAGAAAAAGGACTATTGGGTTATCCGATTCACGACTTTTCTCGCGCGCAGCCTCGATTTTCGCCGGGCTAAAGGAGGATTTATCGCCTTGCGACGTTACTTCTGACACCGTTCCAATATTTTTCTCGCGACGTGCAAAAGGGATTCTTTTTCTATAAAGCGAGTGTGAAGAATGGCTGGCGTTCACCGGATCAGATATGATATATTTATGATGTGGAGCCGTTGAAAAGGAAATCGGGTAAGAGGGTCATCTCGGTTTCGCGGCAAAGTCACACGAACGGGGCGGCGTGGCATGGTAATGAATGTTAGAAAGTCGCCAGTAACACGATCTGCACCGTGCTCCATTTTATATGGCGCTCGCTCCGGCCCCCGAGGATTGAGCTACCAGCCATCGATGTGCACAGTTGCGCTGGCTGCTTTACGAGACGCGCGCCGAATTTTATGCTTTTAATTAAAATCATTGCCCAATCAATTGTTCCCGTTCCGCTTACCGCGAGCGCTAATTGACGCATGGCCCGAGGAATTTACAGCGTCCGGGCCGCGCGAATACAAATGGACGTTAAAACAACGCGTAACGTCGGCGATCCGCTGAGGAATCAGTGCCAAACTAGCTCGCCAATCTGTCCCGGGCCGGTCGTTCCTCGTTAATTGCTCTACATATTGGCCGAGGCTCGCCATCGTCCGGCGAGTATAACTCGTCGGCATACGCGGCTCGATCTCCCTGGAGATCTTCCGATGCCGATAGCACCGACGAGGAGGTCCGATAGGGGACCGGCTCCCTATATCCTCCGCTGTGCGTCTCGTCTCTCCGCCGGGCTTGGACCGAAGACGTATACGCGCGTCAGCGCTGGATGGACGGCGGAAGCCGCATGCAGCCTCCGCCGTTTTATGCGCCTTGTAAGCCCCGGACTTTGGGTTTCAGCGATTAGCCGCTACGTGCGGTGCATTTCGCTCGGATCGTAAGCTATACGCCGCCGTTGCGCAAGCGTTAGGTAACCCACCGATCGCCGAGGAATCTCAGCTATTTCGGTTTGTCTCTCGCTGAATCTCGCTGCGATCAGAGAAAAATTAGTTCCTTCTCATCGGACTATAAAATCCACGTTTAAACGAAGGTAATAGAGGGGCCGACTTGCAAGTTTGCTTAAAAATTTCCCGGCGTTGTTCGAGCGGGCGCAGCGCAAAAAAGTCGAGGGTAGGCCTGGCGAAAAGCACGGCTCGATCGGGTCCGCGTAAGAAAATCCTCGTGACTTGCTGGTACGCCGCGGCGGCGGTGGCCGCCGGTGAGAAAGGGGTCTCGGCCAAGTGTCCAGGCGCTCGTTATTTGCACGTAGAGGCTGAAAAAGCGGCGGTTACGCGGGCGCGATGATGAAGCGGGGAAAAAGGCGCGTGGCGAATGCGCCGGAAATTGTCTTTGGACGCTCGTCGTCCCTTTCGCGCCGCCACCGAGCGGCGCGCCTCGTATTTGTACAGCGGAGTGAATCGGCCGTCGATCTCCTCCTTTTTCCCCCCTCCCCGCCCCTCCGCGACCAAAAAAAAAGCCGCGATTCGCCTTATTGGCGCTGCACTTTGTTTGCTCTCTCGGAGGAGACGGGAGTCGCCGCCGCCGCCTTTGATTTATTACGGTACGCGGATCGAGCGCGATATTGGCGCGGCCTTTTCAAAATCCCGACTAAAATTTCTCGGTACTTTCTCCGGTAATTTAATGTCTGCCGGATAGCCCGGGGAAAAAGAGGCGCGCGCGCTGATATATTTCCATAGTTTATCGCGAGCCGGCCGAGCCTCGTAAATAGTGGCAAAAGCGCGGAGAAAGAGCGGACGGAGAAAGAGAGGGAGATAAAGCGAAGTTAGGATCACGAAGGCGTAGGGTCCCACCCACAACATCGCCGGCTTTAGCCCGGCGAGTTTCTCTCGTGACCACCTCGGGCTGATATGTCGAACCGAAACTTTTCTCTCTCTTTCTCTTTACCTCTTCCGCGCGGCTTGGCGCGTCGTGCGGCTCTCACGAATATCCTTCCCATGATTTACTCGCGCCTCCTTTATCGATCGTCTAGCTTTCCTCTCCTCCGTCGCGAGGAGACACGCGGCGCACAAAGAGAGGAGAGATCCTCGCGGTTTCCGCGGAGGGGCTCCTCTCGGCGCTTATCTCGCAGCGAGGAGCCACCGGTAGCTACCCTTCGGAAGAGTCGCCGGATTGATTGACCGCGCGTCTAAGCCGGCAGTCATCACTGTCCGGCTGCGTTTGCCCCCGCTGCCCGTGATTGATGCCGGCGATATTGTCCGGTTAGGAGGCTTTTAATGGCGCCACCGAGAGCGCGACCCATTTGTGTCCCTTTCTCAACATTAATCCTAAGTCGTATTTTAAGATAAATTAATTTTATTTATTTATACTGTATTTTAATATAAATTACTAATGTTTTTCTTTTCTTTTGTTGCAGGTAAGTCAACACCTACGAAGAATAATCTGAGTAAGGAAGTATCGATCGATCCCAATCGCGGGTTACTAAGGTCAGCTCTATCCTGTACATATAAGCTTTTAAGTCAATGCAGCTTATTCACGTGGACAGAAGTAGAGACTCATTCCGACGATTTTTTCCCCCGGCAGCCAGATACCGATCGCCGAAGGAGGAAAAAAGGCCCCAACCCCGCGGCGCGCGCAAATAAAAATCCATGACGAAGCAAGTCCGTACACCGCGGCGCCGAAACAAAAGCCCGGACATCGTGTGCCCCCGTATAGATCAGCTCTATTATCGGCGCAGTCGAGTCCATTCGGGATACCCCGTCCGCCTATAAATTAGTATCGCACGGGGGCCGTTAATCTCGCGCCCTCGGCGCGTCGAAAAATCAATTTTCGTACCTACAACCCTTCAGCGCGTTAACAGCACCTCGTACATTTCTCGCGCGGGCGCAATTACTCGCGCCCTCTCCCTTCGATTGCATGAGAAACGACGCGGCCGCGGTGTCGGGTGCTCAATCTTGGCGCGGCGCCCGGGGCTCGCCGTGCCTCGCTCGAGAAAGATAGACCGGACGGGGATGTAGGATGTACAGTTTGTTTTTCTTCGGCTCTACAAGCCCGGCCCGGTATAAATTTCGCGGCTATCAAACTGTCGGCCGTATAACGCACTGGCCGAAAATTTTACGCCGAACTTATGCCCCTCGGTTCTCGAGGCGCTCGATTAATAGACGCCCCGATAAAGTTTCTTATAACGAGGTCGTTAGAAGCGCAGACTTTGTTTTTCGATTCGGAAGTTTTGAGAAAAAAAAAAAAAGATTAGCTCGGCCGTTAAAATTTCGAAGGTGAAGTCGGCGTAAAAAATCCCGGGTCCCCTCCACTGCGACGAGCCAATCTATAGCGCGCGGAGTGTCGGTAGCCGACTCGCGCGTCCCTCTAAGGCCGCTCCGCCGTATTCAAGGCAGGACACTTCAATGGGCAACGGCAGATTGTCAATTACGCGGCGACTGGCACTCGGTCCCCGCGCGTACGCTTTCGGCCGTCGGGGCCACCGGCGATTAATTCAAAGGTCAAGATCATCAATCTGAGCGAGAAACAACGGGGGCCCTCCTTCGTCCCGGAGCCTTTTCGCCCCGCGGGGGGAGATATCCGGGCTCGGGGGGCCCGATTGTAGTAACCTTTCAGCGTTTGCGCCTATCGCAAAGGGTTACCACGGTCCCTCCTTTCATCCGCTGCGCGCGTACACACAAAGTCAATCGCCGGGCTAATTGAGTCTATAACGAAGATGCAATAATTTACGTTCTCATCCTCTCGAGATCGTTAAATCGACAATGGGGAAACGTCTTTCAATAACGCACTACCGCACATCCGATGAGTCATAAGAGCTGTAAACAAATCGTGTATGTATACTTCGTCCGCGACAATGGACGACGCACACGAAGATCCACTTTTTTTTTCTCGGGATTTTAATCGACGATTTCGAAGTAACCTGCATACTTTATTGGAGTTTTTTAAAAGGCCAATAGAGGTGCATTGAACGCATCGGTAAAAATCGGTGGTTTATCGCCGCGTCGAGCGTACACTTTGCCTAGAACAATTTCAAAGCGATTCGCTCGTAAGCACGCATTTATCAGGCCAACAATGCTTGTAATAATGCCAAGGGTACGGAGAGCTGCGAGCGCGGTTCGGCCAATACCTCTCCTTCTCTCCCGAGCGTTGCACTTGGAATATTGTTCGCCTCTTCCTCTTTATCGTACCCCCTCTTTGTCTCTCCCACGTATGCAGCTCTGGACGCGCGCCGAGATAAAGCGGCGCGCCGGGATGATCGACGCCGTAAATAAAGTATAGGAATACGCATATGTAAATCACTCGGGCGCACCCACGCCCCCACGCCGCGGACCGACCGGCGCAGCGCACAGTGACGCCTTTATCTCGCGCTCGCCCGGGAGATACACGCACACACACTCCGAAGGGCCCGCGGAGTGTTTGCGGAGGAGAGAGAAAGAGGAGATGACCGAGGGATCGGACGGGAAGTTTAGATAGCTCGGGACTCGCCTCCTAATACCATTGCAGCGCCGCGCGGTGTTTTACTAAATCGCTGTACCGTTAATTTTTCGTGCCCGGCCGATAGTGTCTTCCAGGATGGGAATTACTTCTTTATTCCGAATTATCTCGGGGGAGTGATGTATGGCTTGAAATTTTAAACGAGGACTTATTGGTAGAGATAATGTAACAAATAATACGCTGCGCTTAGAAAAAAACGTTCGCGCGATGGATGATTTATTACACAGCGATCGCTTATCTCCATAATTTATTCGGCTGTATTATCCTTTTTTTTTAGTTTTGATAAATATTTTTTGTTCACGATGATATACTCAAGTGTTCTCCTCTGCACTTACGCATGCATCAGCTGTTCGCTTAAGTTACCCGCTGCGGGCTCGGTTTCGTTTTCGAGAAGCCCCCGGAGATAAAGCAGCCACTTTTCTCGTCTCTCCTAAGGTTTCTCTCTCCCCGCATTTTTTTACCGGCGCTCTCCCCCTTCCTCGCCGCGACGCAACAGGCGATATCTCCGGGACTCATCGGGGCCGATAACTCAAGCGATCCGCGCGCGAGGGATGCTCGCGCTCCCCCTCGTAAATCAAAATCGGTGCCTCTTTTTCCGCTCGGTGCCCATTGTTGGCGCGAAGTTTCGCGCGAGCCGCGCAATTGTCCGTCTCTTTTTGCCGCGGAGCAACGCAGTCGCCGCGGAGGAAGCGGCCCCGGGGAAAGGTCCCTCGCCGCTAGAGTACGGAATACGGGCTGCACGGCGGATCGGAGAGTATTAGCTTTTAAAAAGGATGGGCAAGGTGCTTTCTTATGTCCGCAATTACTCCGCCGGCGCGCTCTCTTAGCGTTTAATCGTTCTATGAAAGGCGCGCTCGATGCGTCCAGCAAAAAAAAAGGCCGAGCTTAGCTAAGTACTTCCTCGAGAAAAACTTGGAGCATTAAATCCTTCTACAAATTGCATAATTCCCGGAGAGAAAAAAAAACGTATCCCACTTCCCCGATCCGTTAAGACGCCGTCGTTAACTTTCTCACAAGAGGCGTACGATTTCGAATTATGGACTCGGATCCGCGCAAACAAACAAATATGACAAAATAAATCCCTTCTCCCCCCTCTACGAAAAAGAAGGAAGGAAACAGCGACTCCGTACCCCTAGATAAGATCTGAAAAAAGGGGCAAAATCGATAATATACGTCGGAGCGGCAGCTCGGACTCGATCGTCCGTTCCCTCTAAGCTCGCTCTGTCTCTCTTCTTCTCGGGCTTCCCTCTTTTCGAGGGACCTGCCGAACGAAAGGACGGAACCCGAACCCGTATAGGCAGCGTCCGCCCAAATCGTAAATAAGAACGCGATTGTCCTTTTAAGCGGGCCCTTGGCGCGCGCGCACACACACATGCACGCACACGAAAGGGGGGGCCCCACCGTGATTGTCCGTAAAGAATGGTAGCCTCATGACGGGGCCATTGTTCGCATGCCCGAGAGCCGGAATATTCCGTCCCAAGAACACTCGCTTTCTTCCCTACGTGCGGGTACGCGTGTGTATGCGCGCGCACACAAGTACGGATGGGCGAGAAGGGATATGCATTCGAAAACTGGCCGGTGCCAGGGGTTATTAAAGCTCCGGATTTTATACCGTGGACTTTGTCGGGAATTTTATTTAAAGGGATGCCTCGTGAACTTCAATGCACTCGCTTGTTTACTTTATTCGAGCAATAAACTATCTGATGAATTCATCACCTACTCGGTAATAAGACAGTCGGAAACCGGCCATTAATCGCGTCGATATTTTCTCGTCCGTAAGATCGTACACCGCGCACTCGCTCGTAAATTAATTTTACGCAGTATAAAACCCAGACTTACGCATTCAAATTAATTTACAACTATACGCTCGCGTATAGTAATAACAGGGCGCAAAAACGGCGCGCCTTTTTTTTTATCGAGCCTCGTCGCGCGTCGATTCGAGCTTGTCGTTTTCACGAGCGAGCACAAAAATTCGCACAGTCGATCGGCGCATCGTAAACCGGGGAAACATATTTCGCGGATATCGGGAACGAGGCGTGGGGCGAAAAAAAGAATAGGGGAATTCCTAATAGCGGAGCGTCCAATGGCCGTCGACGAGAAAGGGAAGCACTAGGAGCGCGAGGGAGAGCGAGAGAAGGAAGGAGGGAGATCCGGCGTGCCTTTACGACGGCCGGCATGCGAAACAACCTGTTGATTGTCTTATACTTGTTGCACAAGGAGCAGCCCGCGATCCTCGCATACTTGCCCGGGTACCCTTTTCTTTCGCTGTCTTTTCTTGCTTCTAAACATTTCGGCTCATATAATTTTTCCCCCGCCTCTGTTCCCTAATTATATAGAACGAGATTCTCATTTGTAACGTGAATCTCTGTCATTTGGTATATCGATGTTACTTTCAAGTGTTCTACACGTTGCCTAAAGAAGCTACGAAAAGAATCGGTCCCATTTGAATGAGTAAAAGTTCTTTCTTGAATTGGCCAAATCGCTCGCACGGTGGAAGAAAGCATCGATCCCCGATCGATCGAGTTTCCGGGAAAAAAGTCCCGGCGATCGATTGTGATCTGTTGATCCCTAAAGGAACTCATTGTGTAATTTATGCGACGTCGCGCCACTTTTTTTCTCAAGTTTCGAGACTGCGACGACGCGGCGCAGCTCATCGGAACGTGTTCCCGAGGTGGAGGAATTTAATTCGATTTAGGACCGCGGAGCGAATGATAAATCGCTTTGTTTCGCCGCGATTAGAGATATAAATTAAGGGGACGATGACTAAAGAGTTTTTAGGTGAGCGCTCGCTCACCGGGGGGACCCAATAACGAAGACGACCGCCTATTTTAATAAAGTCCCGATTCGATCTTTACTTTTCGATCGTTTTGTGCGCGCGAGTCCGGCACCGATGTTTAATAAACAAGTTCGACGCGGGCGCTGATGAAAAGTCAAAATAACAATGAATATTCAGCAAAAGGTTGACGTTGTAATTATCTGGGTACCGCTCGGCGATGATGAGAGCCTTCAAAGCAGTACACCGATATTTCGTGAATTGTATACACTTACGTCGTAACCGTCGAGTCAGCCTCGGTTTGTTAACCCACCGCAGTCGAATCGGTATTCCAGTAAAGCGATCGAAATAGAAAATCATGTATGTGGGATCCCGATGGCAGGTTGATCTCACGGCTGTCCTCTCCGTCAGCGCGAAAACCGCCTGAACTTTATTGTCGCCGGAGGAGCCTCGCCGGGAAAAACGCCGCGTCCCCCGCGCGCAAGAAAAGCCTCCCTTTCTGTGCCGCATCTCGGGCAACGATCTGCAGTCCTTCATTAGAGCCGTTGGAAAGGGACGGCACCGCGGAAGAGACGCGGCGGGGCATTACCCATTCAAATTGCGCTTATCGAGCCGCCTGCGCGCGTGTAGGTGAGGAGAGGCCCTTTTAAGGATCCCCGAAGCCCTCGCGGTAAAAAAAGAACGAACGAGGAGCAAACTCGTTTTAGAGAGAGACGCACCGACGGCGTGCATACTTATATCGCGTCAGAGGGGAGATGAAAGAGAGAGGAATATAGCGAGGAGCCTCGTGAATGCTCCTCGCTGCCGGGGAGAATAGAAGGAGGTATAACCTTTCCCCAAATTCTCCTCCCGTGTTTTTTGCCCTCCTTTGAGACTTTTCTCTCTCTTTCTCTCTCGCGCTCTATCCCTCTCCTCTCGAGGCTCGCGTGTCTCGATCTCGTTCGACCGCTTCCCCCAGACCACTCCCAATTCACGATCCCGGCTCCTCTCTCTCTCTCCCTCTCTCGCTCATCCTCTTTCCATGTCCGTCCGTACGTCCATCCATCCATCCGCCTGTCCGCTCAACAGCATCCCTCGCCTCTTAGATCTTTTTTCCCTCGGATCGAGACTCTCGCTCTTTCTCCGCGCTCGCCTCTTCGCTTTCTCTGCAAGAGCTCTTCTAGTGGTTTAACTTCAGTTTAAGTGATATTTGGTTTGCTTAAAGTTTCATTAGAGACGTTCGTACGTTGCGTTGAAGACATTAAAATTCTTTGCATTATTCTCTTATTAAAATGAACTGCACCTTCTGTAAGATCTGTAAGATCGAAAAATTGCTTATTTTAAAGTGAAGTAGTTTTTCGCTATCTTGTTAACAAAAGATTTCTTTGTAATCTACATTTCTCTAAAAGGTCAGCAGACAACTTGACAGCCTGAGTATAATGAACTGGCTAGACAGTTAATGGCATTGTCTCCAAGTCTGGGCGCCTAGCCTCCTACATCTCAGGGGATAAGGTTATCTAGAAAAGAGCTGAGATTTTCTTAAGGACCTCAGTTTTTTTGATAATCCTAACTCAACCCAAGAGTTCAGTTTTTACCGAGTCAAGTTTTTAGCTCCCGCTCCTTTGTCTCCTGAAGCATCTTTTAGAAACTGCTGCATAACCCACCTCTCCAGCCTCTAAAAACTACATCCTACGGATGTCAACGAAAAGGAAATAAATTCCTTAAAAAAAAGAAACAAGTTCCTCCTTCGCAATAGCTAAAAGTTCAGTTATACGAGTTTCCCTCTATAGCGAGCCACTTGATGCTGCTCCGAGCTCGAGGCGAGCGTAACAGGTTGCTCCGGCTCTATTCCAAATCCGAAATTCCGGTAATTGCAGCCGGGGCGCGCGTCCTTGCGCAGATGTTCCGTGCGTGCACGCTGCCTCGGCCGCAGGCGAACACCTTTTTTCCTTTTCTTGCGCCTGCGCACCCCCATGGCGTGCCTCGTGCTTTTTCGTAGAGGGGGGACATGCGGAGGGAGAGCAAGAGAGAGAGAGAGGGAGAGCCGCCACAGCCTTCCTCCTTGCATCGCCGACTCGTCGCGCCAGCGACTCTCATTTTTTTGTAAACGTTTCGGAGCAGGATGAAGGCTCGACGACGTCTGTGTAGGGATCGGAGTCGCTTGTAGATTTAGGGAGGACATTTTTTTTTAAATAGAAATATTGACTTTTCTAAAAATTCCCTATGCACAATATGACACTTTGACTTTCATCAAGATTGTTTTAAAGTCAATGGTCTTTCGGGAGAAACAATAAAAGAGTGACTTTGAAAATTAACGTCTTATCATATGCGAGATGGAAGGATGCTGCATCCGACATTGCTAGTATTGAATTTACAAAAAAAGTGTTCTCCTTACTGAAACTTTCTCTTGCAGATGTCACCGATGATCGGCAATAATTAGCTTCTGCGTGGAATTGCGTTGAATCGATCAGTCGCTAAAAAAACGTGGGACAATCCGAAATGCGAAAGTCTCGGTTCAAATTAAAGTACCTTAAATATTTTAATACGAAACCTGGCACACTTTCTATCCCCGTTAAGCCACTCCTAAATTAATAATCATACGTATTCCTTGCGAACGAAATCGGAGAAACGACTGCAGGAAAATTAGAAGTACAAACGAAGGAAAGTAAACGCTCGTAATTCGCGAAAACGAAGCGTTCCATTACGATCTGTTAGAGCCGTTGCCTGGTTGCACTTACGCGTATCCCACACCTATACCTATATACCTCATTATTGCAAGATAGAGCGTGAATGGACGGGCGGGAGGTGGGCACACAGCCTCTCGCTGCTGCTGCTGCTGATCGATCTTGAATCGTGAAAGTAGGAAGCCCTCGTTATAAGTGTACTGACTCGGGAGTTCATACGTACACCGAATGAAGGAGAACGGCGCGGGCCGATGGAACAAGAGCGTCAGGCGGAGGGGCAGGATCGAACGAACCTCCCGGGAGCCACCCAGTGAAATCACGCTCCAGGACGTGTGCCTCGTAACGGAGCAACTTGGCGGAAAAAAATTAAAAGGCCCGCGTAAAAAGTCGCGCGCCCGCTCCATTTAAATCGGCTACCGACAAAAAAAGGAGCAGGGGCGCGTACGAAAGCGAAAGAGGCCCCGGCGCACAAAGAGATAGCGGGGGGTTAATACACACACGCGGCGAGTGTAAAAACACATCGGGTCAATAATTTACGATTATTGCCGTTGGAGCACTTTGGTGAACGCCACACTTTTCCGCGCGTATTCGCCGGGCTGCTAATCGACTGCTGGCCGACTCCCCTCTCTATGTGGCGATCGGAGCCGCCGCGGAGGAAGGAGAGAAAGCCGAGGGATCCGCCAGCTGAGCGCCGCTGACACGAGAGCGGGCGACGGCATGAGAATTTTCCCACAGTCCGTGGCTGCGGCGGCGCACACCGGGACTATACGGGACGCACACCCGCTCGCGCGCGGCGTTGCCACACCTCTCTCCCCCCTTCTCTCTCTCCCGGTCTCTCCTCTCTCTCTCTCTCGTCTTCTTTCTCTCTCTCGCTCCCGCATCTGTACACCGACGACGGCAGTGGCAGCAGCCGCCCGATGCGGAGTCTGCGAGAGAAAGAGATCGCACGTGCTCCGAAGAGAGAGAGAGAGAGAGAGAAAGAGAGAGAGAGGGAAAGTACGTGTGTGATCGGGGCCTGGTGTGTGGGTTACGGAGAGAGAGAGGAGGAGAGCGAACGAGCGCGCGGCTGTGAATAAGCAGCGGAGGGATATAGCGTTCAGGAAATTTTCGAACGGAACGCGACGCTTCCCCTTTTTGTTAATGCCGCGGAGTTTATTTGGGTACATCGAGAGGATGCTGACCGTGAAAGGAAGGCGCGTGGTTTTCCTCGAGAGTTGGGAGGGGTGGCCGGTCCAGCGGGCAATTAAATCCTAAGTGAGGATTCCGCGGGGAGGGGCCCCAGCGACACCTGGTGGGGATTACGAAAAGTGTGCACCTTGAGCGATTTAATGGATTGGCCTGATAGATTCTTTGTTTAAGGCCAGCCTCGCGCGCTGACAATTTTTACGGATGATAATTCGGAGTTAGACAATCGTTATGTAAATGGATTTTCTCTTTCGCGTGGAAAAAGCGGGTTTTAATTGAACAATATTAAATGATTACTTCATAAATAACAGGAGTCCAATTTATTTATCGTGCCTGCTTGTTACGTTTTATAGTTAATTTTAAATTGTTCAAATTGTCCTTACATAATTTCATCGTATACTTAGATCTTACTCTCGCTATCTAAAACGTTTGTGATTATTAACTTTTTGAAATATAAAAATTAAGTTTAAACAAAGTTAAAAATAATACATTCGATTTAAAACAAAATAATAATAGAGAAATGTGAAAGAGGAGAGGAAAAAAATCTGAGATAGAAGGTATAGACGAAAAAAAAAAATTTGATCGCGTGACGGGTAAAAGGACAACCGATAGAAAAAGATATACGAGCTGCCCCGCACGTACGATTTAACCGTGGCGAGGGGGAGATCGTTTTATATATTACGTCCTCGGTAAAAACTATATTCCGAGAGCCGACGTTTTGGATGATTCGCCGGCTCGACGCGACGACGTGGCGAGCGAACGGAATTGATTGCGATTTATGTCGTCGCCCGCGCTCCTGATGTCCCTGCGCTCTTACACAAGAGTCATCCTCCTTTTTATAGCACTCGTCTTTCTTCAATATTAAATTTTAAATCCCACTTGGGCGATGTATAAAATTTTCTTTCAAAAAACGAAAATATACGACAGATAAAATTTTGTATCTTTCAAATTTGAGTGTTTAAATGTACACTGAGAAAAATAGGTAGGAAATATTACGATAATCCTGGGAGAAATTACAGTTTTTATAGTACAGTTTACGGGAATTACGGTAATTTTTACAATAAAAGATGTAGTTTCTTTTTTTAACTTCCAAGTGTGCCCTCAACCTTCAAGATTTTATAGTAAATTTTCTTACGTTACTTTTTTCAAAAACCATTTTTAAAAGTCTCCCACGACTGCGTGTACGCGTGCTCTTTAAAAGCTGCACTCTGCAAATTATGCGCAACCGAGAGGTCATCCTTAAAACTCGAAACATAACGATTACCCAAGCCTGCCGCAACTTTCCCCGAAGCTCGCCTCCGTAAACTCGCCGAAAGCCGCACGGACCTAATGAAGCGATCGTGGGGATGCAGCTTGATTACCGTCATTGCGCGCGGAAGAAGCCCCGGAAACAAAGGGAGGAAGCGCGAAGCCAGGCGTGTGTGCAAACGTAGAACCATGTGAACGCGGGCTACACTTCCTCGCCGCGGATCCCGGGGGACCCGGTCGCGCACGCGAGTGGTAGTTTTTCGAGGATGAATGGGCTCGTAGCTTCGGTGGCTCGGAGGCACTCGACAAAATAAGCGGGTGGCGCCGGAGGAATTTCTTCAAAGGAGAGCACAGTTGTCGACGGTTTTAAGGGCTGATTTAGTGGGTTCCGTTACGCCTCGTAATTACGCTACTCGCTGCGCTTAGACGAAAATAAAAGATACTGTGAGAAAATGTTGCGGTAATTGGTGAGCTTTACATATGTAGTAAGGACTTCAAAATAACTGTGTAGTTTTCGTTACATTGAAATGTTAATTTTGTAAAATGTACTGCGTGTCTTTGCTCTGCTCCTTGAACAACGGCAAAATCAGTAGAAAGACGAATAGTTTCGAGAGGGTCCAAAAAAAGGTAAAAAGGACTGTATCTGAAATATTTGGACAGGCCTAGAATCGGAGGATGCGAGTCATTCGGAGTGCAGGGTTCGCCCGCTTAAAAGCCCCCCGAAGTGCTTCGGATAACTCTCGAGACTCGTCCGCGTCGCTTCCGCCCTCGAGTGCCAGCCTATTAACCCGACAACAGTCGCCTCTTCGCTCGAAAACCGGCCACACCGGCGCGTCTCAATCCACGCGCTTCATCGCCCAATTAATAACTCAATGCCTAATTGACACTCCTCCGAAGATCGAACACCCCCCTCTAATCGCCGCGATGCATCATATCACCGCTTGATTTACGCTCCCATTCTGATATCCTCCACCGGAAAAGCTCGGCGCGCGCTTCCCTCGTTCATTAGCCGGATTAACATTCGCGCGCATGAGTAATCAGCGCCGAGGGGCCGATCGCCCCCAAGAAATGGGATACGCTGTAGAGCGGCGGAAAAAAAGGGGAGAAGGGGTTTACACGCGTGCGCCTTGATTTATAAGTAGCAGTCGCGATCCTTCACACTCGCCCACGCGTCCGTCTCGCCCACGCTCGAAATCTCCTCTTCCTTATCCCCCCTTGTTAGCGGGCAACCCCCTCTTTCCGTTTTCACGCGGCCGCGAGGTGTCGATCCCGATTTAGAAGCGCCGTTAACGGGGTGTGAACTCAATTAGGCGCTCGATTACTCATTCCATTTTTAGATGGCCACTCGACGTCGTCGTGGAAAAGGAATCGATGCGTATCATTCTCACGCGCGCAACTTTGGAAATAAACTGCGTGCACAAAGAATCGGAGAAAAGATACTCCGCGAGGGCGCGGGCCCTCGGACGGTGCGCACAATGCGTGGGCGCGCATCCAGCCGTAATGTAAAGCGGAAAATACAAGAAGTTCCTTTTTTTACGAAGAAACGCACAGGAAGATACGCGGACGCGTGTGGGAAAGGCCGGCAAGTGTATCGGCGTAGGTGGAGCGAGCGCGCGTGCGCGATTCGCTTTCTCAGGGGGGGATGCAAGAGAGGATCAGTCCCGCTTCCAGGTGTACATGCGCACAATAGTATGGATGACGCACCCCTCGCCTCTTTTTTTTAGCTTTTTTCTGGCTCGGCGTGTTTTGAGATTACGGATTATTCTCCTATTTGTATCTCGATTTTACTATTCAATTTATTTGCCTACGCGTCGTTGAATAATTCAATAAAAAATTCGAATGTTAAGATTCTTTAATTGATACGTGATACTACTTTTTACTCGCTTTTAATTAATAAAATTTTATTGCTGTGCGAGATAAATGAAAAGATTGTTAATAAATAGCAAGCAATTTATCTTAGCATATAGGTCATTTCCAAAAATTAGCTTATTCTTACTTCGCACGAGTAATTCCAAATTTATAAGATCAAAGCACCTGAAAAGATTTGTTTGATCCCTCGGACAATGCATAGGATATACTCTCGTTCGTCTGAAGTACCCACGCGAGCTCTCTCACCCTCCCGGTCCCTTTTCTCTCTCTTCCTGTATCTCGAGCGGCTCTCCTCATTGATATCTTCCTCGAGTGGTGGCGGTCGAATCGTTGCGTGAACCGCTTAGATTTTGGCGTCTCGTTGCGAAATCCGATACGTGGGAAAAGATCTCGGAATTCCGAAGCGGGACCGAACGCGGCGGCTTCCTCTTTTTTTTTCCCTCTCTCACTCCAACCCGCGCAATTATCGCTCTGCGGTCACGTGCGAACGGACCTCCGCGCCATCCTCTTTTTCGCGCCGTTTCGAACGTCGTCGTCGCGGCGCGCCCGACTCCTCGCGTGCACTCGTCAATGGGCGCGACAGTGTAAACGATAATCTCTCCCCCCCGTTGTGGACGCGCATTTTTCGCGCGACGTCCGTAAGAAAGAAAGGCGTCGGAGGGCTGTTTTCGCGCCGTCATCGATCTTAATTTCGATCCCCGCAGCTAATTATCGCCGCTGTCGCGGGGAACAAAGGCCCGCGCCGGTGTTTTTCTCCCCCTCCTCTCGTTCAAGGCTAATCGACTTTAAAGCGCGCGCTCCGAAAAAAAGGCGCATTTACCGCGGGCTTTTCGCGGACGGTAAAAACGCGCGACCAATCGCCGGGCAAATATGTGCGGAGCACCTCCGCCTCGTCGCTCTATCGATATTAACGGGAATCGATTCGTCGCGCTGCCCCGCCGTTCCGCTGCTCCTCCGCCGCCGCTCGCCTTGTAGCTTCTTTGTTTCCCCGGTGATGTGTCGCTTCCCCCTACAAGAAACGCGTTGCTTGTTTATTTGTCAAATGCACTCGTGATGACGTTATTATTTCCTTTAGTGCATACATCACATCTCCACCTTGTAGTACCTACCTACTACTTGTATTCGCTACGCTCTTGATGTGTATACAGTATAGAAAAGAAAAAGTATTCCGAGTCTTGATTAAAGAGAAATCACCTGTTCCCTCGGAATTGAAATTACGTCGACGTCGTTCACGCAGACACAATTGAATCGTCCGCGACATTAGACTAAAACGCAGCTCCGATATCGGCGACACGACGACTTGAATAAGCGATTATTCCGGGAAAGGTCCCTCCTTGACGTATCTCACCGCGCGATCGGGCTCCTTCGCTTTTCCCTATTATGTTATACCGAAAGCTTCGGGTAGGCCCGTACGTTTCGGATGCTCGTCGCGTCGCGCGCCCACGCCACCCCAATAAAACGGGCGGTGCGTGCGATGAAAAATCCAAGGCGTCATAATCCCGAAGGGTCCCACGCTTCTTCGCCGCGCGACGCACCAGGTGGATTTTTTCCTCTCTCTCTCTTTTTCTCGCGGACACGGGTAACGCGAGAAGGGAAGAGAAGAAGCCCCCGCTGGAAATTCTCCGGGATCGCCGCCACGGAATTAATCCGTGAACGCGGATCGATCGAGAGCTGGCTCACTTCCTTCCCAATTTTTTTATTTTTCGAGTTTCTTATTGTACTTTGAAACGTCGTGGTGGATCCTTTCTAAATTTTTCACACATGATGAATTGGAATATTTAAATCCCGCACTTCAAGTGATATTTAAAAAAAAATTCTTGTCTTTGTAATAAAATATTTTTTGTTACACTTCCGTTTGTCTTAATAACATTAGTCATCTATGAGAAAACCTTGTGCCAGTGTAGTTAGCAGCGTTTTTTCTTCGAGTTTCTTATATATCATAGCGATTATAGTATTGCAGAAGTTAAAAAAAAAGCGGAAGTGCGCATAATATACGAGGCGAGCTTAGCCCGCGTTGATCGATCGCGGCGTCGAATTATCACGCGGCACGCCGATTTAGAAATTGCGGTAAACGAGCCGGCGTCTTATCACTCATCCGCGGAATTTTTGCGATAAATCGCCGGTTTTCCCGCGATGCGATATTCCGCGGATCCGCCGATCCCGCGGTAAAAAGGGCCCGCCGAAATTTACCGTTACTCACGACGGCGAAAGGCGATCGCGGCGGGGCCGCGCGCCCATCGCGCGCATTCATAACTCATAAACTATATATGCGCACCGGCTCGAATCGTTATCGGGCCTAATGATTCCGCGTATAAAACCGCGCACGATGTTTCCACCCGCTCGAGCGGCGAGAGGCGCGCGCCCATGGGCGATATCACCGACGCTTGTCTCGCGGCGGCGGGCGGAAAGAGCGAGGCGCCGAGAGATCGCGTGAGAAAATCGACCGCGATGGCCGATCTAATCCAAGCGGCTCGCGCTTCGCGCCTCGTCTCGTCGCTCTGGACGCCTACAATTTTCCCGCGAAAGCGCCGCGATATATAATTGCGAGCGCTATGGTAAACGTAAGAGATTGCGACGACAACTTCGGGCTTGATGTCGATGATAAACTGTCGACCCTAACGATGAAAGCACACTTCATTTTTTCGCGAAGAACGAAAAATGTATTTCGGTATTTTGCAACGAAGTGTGGCTTATAATTTAAATCCATCACGAAGAAAAGCATTTATTTTGTTAGGAAGGAAAAACTTTAGGTACCTTGCGATAGGATTTAATTAAAAAAAATATATATATTGAACTGTTCGACTATCTTTAAATTCGGTTAGTACAGTTGAATTAGCCGTAGTTGTAAAAAGCTCGACACGAGGCTGAAAAAGAGGAGCAGCATCTCCTTTGTCCCTAGCAAGCCTCCTACTCCCTATCTCATTGTTACTCCTTGTTCCCGGCGTTGTATCTCCTCTCGTTACCCGGCTTGACTGGTAAAAGAAAAAGGGGGATAGGCACGGCCGGCTTAAAAGAGTCGGCGAGCGTCGTTGCGGGCATCTCCGTACCAGCGTAAGACCAAGTTTGGACCGCCGGGGCCTTAATAGATGCAAGCAGGAAGTCCGACATTGGCTTAATACGGAAGTTCTCTCCCCCTCCCCTCTCTCTCTCTCTCTTTTCCACGGCTGCCCTCTCTACCTATAACTCTATACGAAATGGCCTTTCCGTGATTATTTCGCCGCTTCGTTGCTTGAGAATGGCGCCGGAGGAATCCCGAGGTTCCGCGAGTTTCTCGCCGGCTTCTCGAGCCCAAGAAGGAATGACGCCGATTTTTGTGCGCGGACTTTATCGCGGACTTCGATGCGTCCCTTTTCCGCGATTCCGTAAGGGCAGAATGCGCAGGCTCGATTCCCGCGTGATTTAAACACTAGCAGTTTCGAGTTCCTTAATGAGAGTCGAATTATTTTCTTAAAAAATAATTTTCTAGCGGCATCGAATTGCTCAACCGAGCTCGTTCTAACGACGCAATTATGACTTTATTATACACCGGACGAGTGACAGTTATATCGCTGATATTAATATTAAAACATAATCCCTCCTGCACCTGATCGCGAGCCTGGAGAAGGAGAAAAAGGGACAACACGCGGAGATTAGAATATAATAGCGGCGTATCTGAATATCACCCGAGATCGTAAACGCTGCGGCAGATATGCATCTTTAAAATCCGCGACAGTACCAGTTGACACTTCAATTCCGACAGGAGGAAAACATTACTAATCTGCAAGGGTAGCCTCTTAATTAAATTAATTTTTTTCCCACGCCAGCCATAAAACATCCGAGCGTAAACACCGATAAGCGGCGCGTAAAACAAAAGATCTCTCCCATTAATTAACGCAATCCGGCCGTGACGATAAGATCGAACCGCCGAACCAGTCTATGCGCGTCCGTCCTATATTTAGCGAATAAAACGCGGTCCGCGGACGGGCGATAGTCAATCGGAAATTTCGGACGTTTTTCTCACACTCCCGCCGGCGGGAAAGGAAGTGGCTCCGGGTCAATCTTAGGACGGCGGGCGCGTGTCGATTTTTCGCTTCCCACGTGGCCCGAGGACTTATCAGCCCCGGCCCGTTAAAGAGCACTTGGAAAAAGGCGACGGGCGGCGCGCGCGTCTCCTATCGTAACACCTCTTATCGTGGCTTCGCTTCTCTTTGCGGTCAGGCCGCTTCCTCTCGGTCTTGCGCGTATCAAGCGACGAACCTTGTCAGCCTCCGGGCCTCTCTTTTCTACGTCCAATTTCTTCCTTGTTTCGCTGTATTTATACATTTTTTATTCCAAATTTTGTGGTCGACTGTTTTTTTCCTTGTTGAAATAGCAAAGTCCGATAACATCGTTTTATTTTGGGAGAAAGAAATTAGATAATTTCCTGAAGTACGGTTAATAATTATAGTAATTATAGCGAGAGCGCGGCAAAATATCGATTAGCGCAGGTCGTACACACGGTGGATACAAATGGCGAGAAATTGAGAGGTAACCCCGGGATGGTTGTATCGGGGCTTATCTGGCTGTCGGCGGAAGTAACAACGATCGATAACTAATTTACCGGGGCCATATCGATCTCGTATTAACGAGCCTTCTATTAGTCCTACGGGGGCCGGTTTTACTCCTTCGACTCGTACGATAGCACTCCGATAATCCTGCATCGGCCCTCCTCTTTATCGCCTCTTAATTACGAGAAGTTCGCCCTGTTTTCAGCCCTTTATTCCAGTGGCTTCCGATAAATCTGTTCTTTATTGTACTTGCATTGCTGCATATACGTATTATTTATGTAGGATATATTACTGTCATTTTTTTCAAAATTTTAATAAATCCATAATCTTCAAACAAACTTGTTGATAAGACGTTCGTTAAACCGATCGATTAAAAATTTATTTCAATCACAATCCTTAAATTATCCATTCCATTCATTGAACGGTTTATCGCTCTTTTAACGATTGGATACATAAAGGTGCGCTCGAGACGCCAAGGTCTGCCGATCGCGAGAAGAATCTCTGATTGCGCGGAATGAAGCACACGGCCATCGACGTCCCACTGTCGTGCGTTCGAAAATGGGCAGAAAGTCGGCGCGCGCGCGCACGCGGCAGTGCGGTATGTCGCTCTGGCGACCTAACGATTCCCCCTTTATAACCGGCGCAACCATCATAATCCAGCGCGTAATCCGTCGTAACGAGGCTCATCAGTCGCCTCGCGCGCTGCGTGCTCTCCTGCCTCCGCTCCTCTTTGTCTCTATCCTTTCTTTTCCGCGCGCAGGAGATAACAAACGGCCGAGTCGACGGGTGAACTCGTGATAAATGGAATTGTTACTGCAGTTTGTACGACGAAACGGCGAACTAGTTTTTGCCGAAGGACCAAAACGTCTTTCTTTATGACTCTTTACTGCTCGTCAGTTTTTTTTGGTAGTAGTAATGGATGACGGATAAAATATTTGTAGTGCGTCGAAATGTACCTTGAACATTTCAATGAAATATTAATAAACAAATTTATTAATGATTTTCTAATAAAAAGTAGTTTTGCCAATGGACATATCGAGTTCCCTTGTGGCTCTCCTGCATGAAATATAGTCTCGCGGCGCGACTCTTCGGATTCATTGAATAATGACTTTATTACCAATTATCAATGGTAGTTACCAGATGTCCTCTCCCCCCATTACGTGCTTGGCTCTCGGTCTCCTCTTCGCTGCCTTTGCTCAATCTTCGGTCCCGCGGGTATGGTTTTACTGAAGATTAAATTCAATTGATAACAAGAAGCCTTTGATACGTGATTGATTTTCTCGAAGACTCTCAACCAAGATAGCGCACACGAAATAAAAAAACCCTTGATCGATCGATACGAGCTTCAAACGCTATAGCAGCGTCCTCGAAAAAAGATACGATTCTAACGAAATGGTACGTTTTCAGGCTTCCGAGGTGACCAGTGCCAGGAGAACATCGACGACTGCGAGGGCAACCTCTGCCAGAACGGGGCGACCTGCATCGACCGGGTGAACGAGTACTCGTGCCAGTGCCCGCCGGCGTTCACCGGGCTCCAGTGCGAGCACGACGTCGACGAGTGCTCGGTGAGGCCGTCCCTCTGCCACAATGGCGCCACGTGCACCAACAGCCACGGCAGCTACTCGTGCATCTGCGTCAACGGCTGGACCGGGCCCGACTGCAGCGTCAACATCGACGACTGCTCCAGCGCGGCCTGCTTCAACGGGGCCACTTGCATCGACAGGGTCGGCAGCTTCTTCTGCCAGTGCACTCACGGAAAGACTGGTAAGTCGCATTCTTTGTTAATTTCAGTAAATTACGATATTTTCAAAAATTCAAAATAACATAACAAAAAGTAATCAGTGTCGTGAGCAATTATAAAGTCACAGTCATTTAAGACAAAGATAAAAAATATTGCACTTTGGTGATATCATCTGTAATGACTGCATTCATTATTTAATAACTAGTTAATACTGCTAATTAAATCAGAAAACTTGTAAAAGTAAATGTAAGTGTAAATTTTTCACTTAATTAAATGCTGCACGTGTTGATGGAACTGCCTGATTTTTTTTAGATCAATCGTGGGAATTGAAGGATAAAATGATTTTTGAGCTGGAAACACGGGAATGCGGAGTATTTTACGAATGCAATTTTTAGTATCGGTAACAAACGTTGAAATATGGCTCAATTTCGAAAGAGCGCCTTCTCCGGCAACTAATCGCGCGTATAATTCAATCAGATCGGTTTATTTTCGCGGGAAAAAGCGTGATAAATTTATTACGAGCCATCGCGCCTGCATCATTCCGCGAAACAACTCGTCGATCCGCTGCTCTTTTTTTTTAAAATCCAGTTACATCGTAATTTCGTAATCCGACCGCCGATATAAATTACGGCAATTATATTTCAGCTCTCGTGGCGAGCGCCTAACGAGGGAGCCGCGAGGCAAGGTCGCGCCGCGAAAAGATGCCCCGCGACGCGTGCGGCAGCACCGCGCGCGCACCTGCACGCGCCATAATCGGCCGCCGGCCTCACGAGCGGAGACGCGGAATCGGATAAGCCCGCGCGCGCTTTTCCATTAAACGAGCCGCTCGCCAGGCGGATATTAAATTATGGCACCGCGAGAGAGGCTCAATGGATGCGCCTGCGCTTTTTTTGCGCGCGAGCAGTTGAGCAACGCACGCAGCTCCGATGCAAATTAGTTTGTTCCGAGCGATGAATGCGGCCGGGGAGCGCGGCGAATGCTCGCATTGTGTTCGCGCGGGGATTTCGCGAATAAATCGCGAGGATCGATATTGCGGCGACGCGACGAAACGGAGAAATCGGCTACCGGCTGTTGGCGAGGTTGCGCGATCGCCGGGGGAGCAGGTGCGCGCTTGTTATCTTGTTTGATAACCGGATTTTTCGTAACTGCCCGTGTACCGCTCGATTAATCTTTTTTTTTTCTCGATACGGTCTTGAATTTTTTCTTTTTAACGACGAGCATGCGTAATTTCCCAAATGTGCTCGAGTCGTTGATAAACTGAGATTAGTTTTGGCGGGTGATGACCTTATTTAATATACGCTGATGGGTAGTGCAATATATTATCTTTTAAAGGTCGTCGGTGCGTTATGAATTTAATTAATTTCAATTAAAAAACATGAAGTCAATTTTTTATCGAACTCTTATTCTTAATTCATAATGGATTATGTATTGAATAAACATCCCAGTTTCACTTTTGCAATAAAAATACTTTAGTTAGCACTTTGAAAAGGACATCATTAACTTACTTTTTTGACGGTAACTATCTAAAGATAAGAGTGAATACTCACCATTTCATATTTTTCATATTTATAGAAAATATAACTCGAATAAACATTGTACGTTCGCACGGTCTGTAGGAATAGCGCCATAAAATCTCGCGGAACGCAACACAAGCCTTATCTCTCGGTAGAAAGGAGTGAGCCATTGGCTGCCCCCAAGATGGACATCATTAAGGGGGTCGAGCTCATCGACAACCTGCAAGAGCGCGCGAAGCAAGAGGGGGTCGAGTACACAGAGCTCGCGTAATTGCACCCGCGCGCAAGTGACGAATCCCACTTTCGTTTTTCGCGCGAGCTAAATTGCTGAAATTGCTCTCGCCTCGGGTCGCCGATTCTTATCCCCCGACTCGCGCGATCGCCGGAGATACCGAAGTTTTTTGGGTTCTTATACTTTCTTGGAAAAGGAAAAAGTGAGACGCTTTCGCGGGATTAATACATAAATTTCCATCGGCGAAAAAATTATTTTATTAAACGATTGTGATTATTTGTGAAAATACTTTGCATTAAAAAGAAAAAATGAATTTTGAATTTGATTGAATGATATATTAAAAATTTCTTGTTTGTTTTCAGGTTTACTTTGTCACTTAGACGACGCATGCACATCTAATCCGTGCCATCAAGATGCTGTATGCGACACTAGTCCCATCAACGGTTCCTACACGTGTTCATGCACAAGCGGCTACCGCGGCATCGATTGTTCCGAGGATATCGACGAGTGCAAGCAAGGTGCGTCATTCTGTTCACACAAGGAAATTTTTATACCGATCATCTTCTGCATTGAGTGTTTTATAGTGCGGTTAATCCCCATTTTTAATTGAAACTGCTACCCTGAGAATGTAATCGTCTGAAAAATCCGAAAAATCACACCCTTCTAAAATTGAATAAGTCAATTTCACTGAAATTCTATTTATTCAAATTTCATATAATTTATTTCAGTAAAAATGTAGTCACTCTAATTTCAATTTCATTGGACTCTTTCGTAGTATGATGAGATTCTTTACAATTGTTAGGTGAAGCTAATTATTTAAGAAAATTTTGTGTTATACTTTGTAAAACCACAATTGTAAACGACCCGACCTTGATCATAATTTCAGTTCTAATGACAACAACTTACGTGGATCCCGTTTTACATTAAGGATCGATATTAATGGTCGATGCCTCCTAAAATCCGAAGCTCGAATCTTACGGAGACACGCGCACTAATACCGCAGGCCGGGAGTCGCGCGCGAGCTTTGGATTTTGATTAATGAAAGGGCGAGCGGCGCCTTAAATCACCGCCGCTCGTTTCGGCACGTACGTGCCCCCGTCGCTTAGATCCGCAGCCCGATAAAACGCCGGACCGTCTCCTCTCTCTTTCCCTCCCGGGGCCCCTCGCGATGTAGATTTCGACCGCGGGCCAATATTATTTTGTAATAATTGAGATGGATTTACTAATTATGGAAGAGTCTCGTAAGCATATTTCACCGAGGGAGAGAGGAGATTCCGATCGCCCGATGTCGGACACGGGGAATTACCATTTTACGTTTCTTAATTATGTCGTTATTAACATTTTCGACGTAGGGTCGCTTATTTGAAAAAAAATGCAGCATTAGAGCGGAGCACGGTAGTGATAAATCCTCGCGGCAGTCCGCCGGTAACACTGACAAATTTCACGAAATTATTTCTAGAAACGAAAGGCGGCGTCAAACGAGCGTTTACGTCGATTTTCACAAAGCAGTCGCTCTAATTTATGCGCGGGGAGAGATACTCCTAACTGTAAAGCGAAGGATATTTTCTCGATTGATCGGTCATCTCGTCAAAAGTCAATCAGCCTCGCCGTGAGCGCGTGTGGGAAAGCGCGGGATTTCACGAGGCCGCGCGCTCGCCGGCTAATCGGGCCGTTTTCAGCGGGACTCACGATCTCGGGGGCCCTGTGCGGATCGGCAAATTGAAAACTCGCGCGCTCGATCGAATCGCCGAGCCGCCCCCGCTCGGTGTGCTTTGTTTTTTTTTCGCGTGCGACTTGCCGCACGAAAATTCGCTCACGAGGCTATGCTAATCGGAATTATTGGCGAGTCGTGTGGTTCTATCGTGAGTTAAGTACTGAATTAACAGCGAATTAGAAATTTTGCTTTTTTTTTTTACGTTTAAAAAAATAATTTTTAATCGATGATTTATAGCTATTTTTTTAAAGCGAATGAATTGATTTAGCATTTCTTCATTGATATCGCGAGTTAGCAATTAAAATTAAGAGTCATAAATTACATGCAATTATTCAGATTTATGAACTGAGAGAACAGTGTCGCACTCATAAATTCTTTCCAAATCGGAATGTTATTTTTACTCCTCCGCAATTACTGCTAAAGTTGTCGTTCGTAATTTCAGTGCGCGAGGCCGATGATTTTTTTCTCCTCACTACCTCGTTTTATTTCTTGTTTTAAATTTCTTCTCACATACTTGAGCCGGAGGACGAAGTTACAAATATTCTCCGAGAAATTACTGATTCCGCCCATCGCCTATACATAATTGTTGACCGCTACGAACGAAATTAACGTATCCCTTCTAAAAAAGCGATAATTTTACAGCTTTCACGTTCATTAACCTTTTTTTCAAAAGAGTATATAAATACAAAAAAATAAATAAGAGTATATTTCACAAAATCATGACTTGCTTCGTAAATAATGAAGAATCTAGTGTCAATTACACAGCAATTACAATCCCCAATAAAAGTAACGTTACCGCGAGGAAAAAACGTAGAGACGCGTGTAAAAAGCATACAAAAGCGATCTCTCTTAAAGTAGCTCTCGATTCCATCTCAATTCGAGAGACGTCCAAACAGCAATCAAGCGCAGTCATAAACGTACGTACTCAGGAGGGGGGGAGAGGGAATTAAATGCCCGAGCCCCGGCGCTCGGGGCTCGCGGAACTCCGAGGCGTGGACGCCGTGCGCGCGACACAAAGGCGGAGGTGCCTCTGATTATTAATGAAGTGTCTTTGTCCCTTGTGCGCCGCGCGTCGGCCGGTTAATGCGCCTCGCGAGCCCCCATACCGACTCCTTATTTATCGCCCGAGCTACTCTCCGCGCCGTGCGGTGCGTACGTCATTACGCCCGACAATCGCGGGGGAAAAATCCCGGCCTTTGTTTATAGTTGCCTTTAGCTTTGTTTTTTCAGCGCTCGAAATTGTATGGGCGAACGGCTTGACAATCGAGCCATCGGATTTCATGATTTATTCCTACGTTAATTGTTCTTATAATATTGTAACTGCATAATGTCCTTTTTTATGAAACTCGAATAATTAAATATATTTTGGTTTGACACTGATCGTTTAAATTTTCTTTTCGAATAATAATTGGATTTATTGCAGGTGTAAATAAGACGCCCATAAAACAGGTTACTATATTATCAAACATAATTATATTTATCACAAAAAGTACACTTTGTTCGGGTATTGGTCCGTTCCTCGATATTTATTATCTAGAGTAGCGTTACTTCAAACTTTGAGTCCAAGAACTATATTTTACCTTTAAAAGGTACACATTACCTCATGCGCTCCGGTCGCTCTGCATACGAAATTGCACGGGCATCCCAATGCCGCGTTCGCCCCTCGGCTCTTCCCCGCGTGCCCGAACTATTATCGTCGTACCGTTCCCAACGCGCGTCGCAGCTATTCTCGATCCGAAACATGATTCATTGCTCGCGGAACGATTTATACCTCGCTCCTTAAAAAAAAAATAGTAAAAAACGGAATATAAGTACTTCCTACTCGGGTCCGCGTGATTTCTCGCCCGGCGATCGATCAGCATTAGCGCGCAGGGTTTTTCGGCGCCTCGGGGCGAAGATCGCGATAAGGACTAGATTAGAGACGTTATCATTACGGCGTCGGCCAGCGGGCGTAATTTTCGCCGAGTGCATTCCGCAAGAATGAAACGACGGTGGACACCGTATATGACTTTCTTCGTGATCGGCGTCAAACGGTTCCTCGCTTTCCTTTTACGCTGATACGGCCCTCGTTAGATGCATCGTCGAGTTGTGTTATATCGCATTATTCCTGTTTGTTTGTTTGTCGGCATCGATCGGTTCGAAAAAAAAATCGAATTTTAGAAAGTTTCTAATTACCTTAAGTAAATATTTCACAATGACTGCACGACTAATTCACCGGCGAGGGATTTGTAAAAGTAATTTAATAATGCTTTTGAAATCGAACAATAACATTCAATTATAATATTTCGCATCATTTTAATTCAGAAGTTTCTCTTAATTATTTAATCTGGAAGCTCGGACTTTCTCTTACTCCATTCGTGATAGCGTCTAATGGATTCATTCTCATCATTATATCCCGCATGCTAATTCTTCATTGAAGAATTTTTACTTTATGAAATTAATGTAACTAAATAATCGAGGATGAAAAAATCGTAAACTTTCTATAGCTCGAGCAATTATTCAAAACAAAATTTGTTCGCAATGCACTGTCAGTTTACATGCACACACAAGTAAAACTTCAGGCGCCGTGAAATTTTCTCCGTTACAAATTAGATTTTCATCCTAATTGAGATAATTTGCGTTAACTAAACCTAAAAGTCGATCCGGTGTAATTGAACACTTCGGGAGTTTCCCTTTCGACACACATAATTGGTTCACCGATCTTGCTTAAGAACAAAAAAAGGAGGCGACTCTACACCTCACGGCCATCGGCGGAAACTCGGGGCGGACCTTTGGAACGGGTATATCGACTTTTATTTCGGCCCTTTCTCCGCGCGTTCGCCGCGCTTATAAATATGTAAGGCGACGTTCTCCAGGCGACGCTAGAAAAAAAGGGATAAGGGAGGAAAAAAAGGTGCGGGGGACCACCGTGATCGGTTTCTTGTCGCGCGAGTTACACACAAGTTACGCATTGCCGGACAAGCGCACCTTAGTACAGCCGTACGTGAGATTTCGATTCCGCTTTTTTCTTTTACCTACAAGTATACTGCCGATCGCTAATACCGGTGATTTCATCGCCTCGAGGACTGTTTCACACATTGTTCTTTCTTATAGCGGCCGGCAGTTTCTTTCGGTAATTTGATAGGTTAAAAGGTAGGCGGTCTAGCACTCGATATCTCGGCCGAATTGACGTTGTTTGTACAAGCATTAAGAGCACACACATCAGTCAATCCGCCTAATAAATCCATTAACAGATCTACGAAACTTTTCGCGAAATCTAAGTCTGTTCTTTGGTCTTAAGACACAACCGTAGGTTGCGCGTAGACTTACACGCATGAAAGAAACGTCAATTATTGCTTAGCGTCTTAAAAAAAAAGGTACAAACTGAGGAGCGCGAAATATCTCTCTTTCGAGCAAAAAACGTGCACCGCGTATATACGCACTTTCGCGTTCTCCGGGAATAAAAAAAAGGAGCAACGACCAGCGGCGTAACAAAGGACCCCCCTACCCGATACGCGCGTATTGCGGCGCGTAGGGAGCCGAAAAATCCTTGGTGCAACTTTCTCGGCGCGGCTACCTGCGAGAGGCTCCCCTTTCGGCCTGCCCGCCCGAGGAACAAAGGCCCCTCTGCGAGATTTCGGCACACTGTGTGTCGCGGGTAAGCCGATACTCCTGGGTCGCCCCCGCCTACCTGCGACTCCTCCACCTCCCGGAGGTGCGGGTCCTACCTGTACCGAGAGGCTCGCCTTGCACGGCCTCCATGCAGATGTTTCATCTTGAAAATCGATAGCCTCTCGAGTGCGATTTTGTTTATTTAAGAAAAAATAAGTCAACCACTCTATTCAAGTAAAAAAAACCGTAAAAAATAATTTGTTTGACGATGTAATGCACAATTAGTTGCTTAAATTATATTGTAAGGTCCTGATGCCTCTTGAGTTAAGAGTGGCTCAATTTTTTCTAAAATAGAAGATTGATTTTTCGACATTTCACTCTACGAGATTACTGCTTGATTTTAAATGCATTAAAAATTACATTTTATCTCATTTTAAATACTATAGGATTTGATTATTATTATTATATATTTAAATGAACACATTATCTTCAGTCGGCGCATAATTCACTTTTGTTATCTCTCAGCGAAAAAAGAAAACACGACTCGCCTCGACAATTCTCCGTCGGTGGATTTTTCCTGAAAAAGCAAACCGTCGCGTAATTACCCTTCGGCATCCGCGGAGTTGTATATGCACACCTACGGAGAGAAAGAGAGAAGCACGTGTCGAGGTAGCGCGTGGCCCCCTCAAGGCTACTCGCCATAATCTTGTCGTGGAAGTAAAAGGGCGCGCGGTGCACCGGTGGCAATTCGCGCGACTTTCCGCGAACTCACCTCATTATGCGCCGTGTTTAACTACTCCGCGGCGCGAGGATAAAAAAACCACCGGTCGAAATGGGAAAAACGCCAGTTTCAACTTACCCTCCGGGTGGCTACCGCGCAGTACCTTCGCGATTTTACGATTGCGCGGCGCACACCTCGGTCCCGGCTGTAAACGCGAATAATTAAAACTAATCGATTTGAAAGCGCACGAAGTGATCCCTCATTATTTCAAAAGGATTACACGCAAGTAAAGATGGAGCGGGCCGAGGGATCGGAAGAAAGTCCGCGGGGTCCATTAGGAACGAGGCTGAAAAATGAGCGAGTTCGGTGCCGCGGACGCGAAAGACGGCACGGCCTACCGTTAGATTATTACACTTTCTATTTTGAGAGCCTGGAAGGAGATCAGCGGAGGCTGTAGGTAAACGTGCCAGTGTTGCATAAAACCGCGCGCGCGCGAGCGAGCGATGGGCCGGACGAGAGGAGCCGAGAAAGAAGCGGGGAACTTAATCTACCAGAAAATATGCAATCTAGATAATGACAGAGCGCCGCTTCACCACCGGCCGAGCTTCATCACCGGCTACGTTCATCATTAAAACAATTCGGTCCTCGTTTCGCGGCGACACTGTTTTGAACCTTTTTTCTTTTGCGGGAAATTAATTTTGTCCTGGCCTGTCGTCGTCTACTCTTATTCAATTTTCAGCACTACTGCAACAGCGACTTATTATTCGTTGACTCGAAAATAACTTTTACTCCGAGTAGCTTGAATAATTTAAATTGTTTATTACAAACAAAAAAGTTGAGATTAGATGCACGAGTTAAAGAACGTGAAGTAGGCTACTTAACAAAGCATCTTGCTTAGTAATTCGAAGCGAAAACTACGCATATATTTAATAGTTGCTTTGAAACTTCGATGGCAAGAAGCCGAACGTCCCGGTCAATCTGGCCTCGTTAAAAGGCACTCCGCCCGTCGGAGGCGTACGAAAAACTCCGGACGAGAATTCGCCAATTAAGGTACTTTATTATGCATTTGTCGCTGTCGCGGCGGCGGCGTAGGGGCGCGCGACGTCCACGGGCCGCGACTTTGCCATTCTGCGCACGTTTGCCGATTCGCTTTAATTGTCACTCGGCTCGTTTATAAGCGGCGACTCGCTAGTCGCCCTGTACATAAAGAGGTATGTCGCATTTTTACCGGTTACCGGCGCTCGCATCGTTCGTAATCCGCCTCGATCAGATCTCCGCTTTCCTTCCGCGTCGCGATTTTCTACTGAACTCCATTTTTCAATTTCAATTTCGTTTCGGTAATTGTTTTCTCTTAAAGAAACATACTAAATCTCTAGTTAAAAGTCTCCAAATCTAAAATAAAATTTTTACTTCAGATTTTGATCGAGAAGTGTATATGTAAGCTTAGAGTTCGAAATATTTTTTTTTAAATAATGGACTTATTGTCACTGCTCCGAAAATGCTCAATTGATTCGCTTTAGGATATCATTAAACATGAAACAATGTAATTAAAAGCTCAGTGATCTCTATCAGAGATTTAGTTAATTTTTTTAAACGCAACCGTTTATTTTCAATAGAAGCAACCCATAAACGTCGCATCGACAAAGATCACCGATAATGAAATATCAATAAAAAAAAATAGACTGCAACAATTACGGGAGGGATTTTAAAGGCGTGCGTACACACGCGAGAAGCCGATAATTGCGCTCGCACGAGCCCCGCCGCCAGGTGAAAGTCACGATCTATCGCGGCGAGTGGGTGACCGCCTATAAGCCGCAGCGGAGTCATCGACGTCCTGAGGTCGATCGATAGAAAGTTTCCACGTTACCGTGTGAGAAAAGTGTAAGAGGTTTCCCTTTTTTGACGCGATGAAAGATGCATGTCCCCGCCTGCCACGGCGATTCCGGCTGTCGCGAAATCCAGCCGCCGATTTTATCCGTCAATCTACACCCACCGCCGCATTCAATGCAGAAGCTCAATTATATTACGCAACCCCCCATGAATATTTATATATACCCAAACACTTAAACTCGATTTACTCGAGTGTAATAAAATGTTACGCGTCGTGGGGATGCGTAAAACTACTTGCTTTTCATCCCGCGCATGCGAGGGTTTCTTATATTTATGCACACCCCTAAATCGTTTTTTCGTTGATTATTGCAGGATCGCCATGCGAGCACGACGGCATCTGCGTGAACACGCCGGGCTCGTTCGCGTGCAACTGCACGCAGGGCTTCACCGGGCCGCGCTGCGAGACCAACGTCAACGAGTGCGAGTCCCATCCGTGCAGGAACGACGGCTCCTGCCTCGACGATCCGGGGACCTTTCGATGTGTCTGCATGCCAGGTAAGTGCGGCCTTCATTTTTTTCTCTCATTGCGCTCTTTCGCGCCGCCGGTGACTCGCGCGAAGAGGAAGGAGCCGCAGCGTGTAATTGCCTTCTTAACAGTCGCGCCGGCCTATCGTAAAAGCCGGCCGTAATTAATTTCTTACTTCGGTTTTAGCGGCTCATTTTTTTCATTCCTGTTTACAATGCCGCGCGACTCTTCACTTCCTTTCTTCTTTGTGCTACCGGTGCGTTAAGTGCGTCGTAATCTCCAGATAGCAGCGGGAGTAAATTGCACGGAGCTTTTGGTCGCTTGACATTAAACAAAATAAGTCTTGCAACTGTTTATTTCGCAATTGTGGGATACACAAAAGGGAGCTCGAGTTGCGAAATAAGTAAAAAAGCGTTTCTCGGGCAGCCTTTATCGATCAATTTAATAAGCGAAACGCGACAAAGGGCGAGGCAAGACAATCGCCGGCAGCCCCGTAACTCAGTGCGACTGTCTGTCGGACGCCGAAAGAGAAACCACTCCCTCGTGAAAGAGAACCCGGCGAGAGAAGTCGCGCGATAAATTCCTCGGAGATGACAGTCGCGGCGCGACGCGTCCGAGATACACTTTATGCAGACCGTCTAATTGTTTGACGTACCGCGCGCGCGCGCGAGCGGGAAAACGCCCCCTTTCAGGCTCGTTATGCGGCGCCTTTTGCCCGCTGCCGCGGCGGCCGGGAAATCGAGGCGCGAGGGGGATACATCGAGGAGACGCCAGATTCTTATCTCCCTTAGCCGGGGCTCTCGTTAAGTGAAAGTCTTCTGCTGCTCGATTTTGCGTTTGTTTGCCGACCGACTGTCCCCTTCTTTATCCTCCTTTTGTCTGCGCGCACCCGACGTCTCTCCTCTATATACCTTTCCTTTTTTCTTTAAAGATACACCTCCATTTTTTTATTCGTTTACTTCATTTTTTTTTTCTCCTCTAGTAGGTATAAGCGATAACGAGCGATAAAGTTTTGCCGGCCGTGACGAAATGCGATGCAAAAGGTCGGGACTTTCACTGCGCGTATCGTCGCTGATAAAAAATTTACTCGAGCAGCGCACGCGGAGACCCCGCGGCGCGACAAATGAAACACCGAGCCCCGCACGAGCTGCATCCGCAAAATCGCCGCCATCAATTATGCTGCCGCGGCGTCACACGCGAGCCCGCGTTCGTGCACGCCCCGCGTCTAAACGGCGATTTCTCAAGCCGCGGAAAATTATTTAATCCCGAAATAATAAAGCGAGGCAACTTCGGCGGAAGGTTAAGCTCCGGTATCCGGCATATCGATCGTTTCTTTAAATAAATTCAGCTCGCCCGATAAAGTCATGCAACGCCTCTCGTTAATATCACCTGAGTTGCGCGAAACGGCTTGGAGTACTGCATTGTCTCGAATACGGGAGAAAAGTCGTTTGAACAATTCAATTTGAAGAATAAATTCTCCCGCACTTTCGACGATCGTTAAGATGGAAATTATAGATTTGCATAAATCAGAGGGAGAGAAGAGATAAGAAGGCATCTGTTGCCAAGGAGGTGGCGTGCGGGGGAGAAGCGTATCCCGTCGTCTCGGTCTCATATTTCGCGAATCCCGCTATCATATTTTACGCCCCTCCGTCCCTTCTCCCCTTTCGCTCCTTCCGACGGCCGGTCCGAGAGGTGCCTCCTTCATTTTTCGTCCTCTTGTTTTTCGGCCTTCCGCGCCTCTCCCTTTCTCTTCGCGCGCTGCCCAAGCGAGCGAAGCGCACCGAAACTTCCTGCTCGCAGAAATTCTCCGTACGCTGGGAATTAAGTTCGATAACGCAGGTGATCGCAGAAACGCAATTAGTCGATCGTGACCCGTGAGAAATGTCACCTATTATTTCTCCGTCGAGTTTATTACTTCAACGGTTGTCATCTCCGGTGATTTTTATAGCAGCGAATTAAACTGAATGCTCGCGTGTAGACAGAACATTAATAAACAAGAGAGATGCGTACTTAAGAAGTAATTTCTCAAATGTAAAAGCTTAAAGCTCAATTAAGCCGCGGCTACCCAAAAGCAGCTCGAACTGATTATTCTCCTTAATCTTCGTCATCGATCAAAAATTATAAATTGCGCCAATTTAATGGAGTTATCAAAGCGACGCTGCGCGCAGAAACGGCCGACTTTACAAATGAAGCTTCAAAACATTATCAAACGAGCGGACGGCTCGTCATCCGCAAAGTGGCTGCCTCGCCAAAGGCCACCTCCGTTCTCCCCCTTCCCTCCGCGGCTTTTGTATCTCCCGCGTAAAAGGATCTTCCCGGTTAAATGGCCGTAAGAGCTTCGGGGAAAGAGGATACTCGCCGACTCGCTCGGCCAAGATTCCGGGAGGATGCGCAGGTGCGCGTCGAACTGTCCCCCATTCTGCCGCGGAAATTGTAGCTTCTTCGCGGTGCCTTTCGTGACGGCGCGCGGAGGCTGCTCCCCTTTTGTAACGCCGAGCGCAGCGTTTACGGGGCCGCGTCTTCGCGCCTTTTGTCGCGGACAAGTGCAGCGATGTTCTGAAAGGGCGCAAACGCTCACGCAGATGGCGATGACATTTCTCAACGCGTAGCGATGCGAAAATAACGCGTATTGAAATTACAAGCTTTCGTAAGAAACGGAAAGTGTTAAATTATATTTTGGACTTGGACGTTAAAATGATTATAAAATAATTATAAAATTAATTTAATTTTCGCATCCACGTCGGGATAAACTTCAAAATTTAAACGAGACTGAAGTGAAAGGAAATTGCAAACTCCTTGCTTTATACGTTCGAGCTTCGGATCGTGAGTCATGCCCGGGACTTCGCACTTCGGATATTTCGAGCAACTTCATCGTCTCCGCGTCGGAATTTGTCCCCAAGCGCAGATGACATAAAGACGTTGTCAGCGCGGCTTTCGAGTGTTCTCACAGTTGTGCGGGAATCCATGGGCCGCAGATTATCCTAAGCTTTCGTGCAACGTGACTCCGCTGACCGGCCAGCTGGCAGCTTGTGGCAACCTGAATTACAAAAATCCGAAAAAGGAAATCTTCAAAATGGAATTAAGCAAAAATCCGAAGACCAATCATTTCTTTCACGAACGTCCCTATTGTGCTCTCCAGTGCCATTTCTTAAGCAAATAAACTAAATCATTAATAACTAAAATTGTATTACACGAGGGATTTAAATTTTTTATATAAATCAAACTAACTTTTATTTTCTCGCTCTATCATTATTAAGACATCCTAAGGCAGAAAAATATAACCAAGTCCAGTTCTATCTCTATAATAGCGCTGATTCTTTAGAAGCGCATTCACGCCGCCGCGAGGTATCTTCATAGCGCGACTCGGTGGTACCGCGCGGCTTCCGTTCGCCGGGGGATCCTATGAAATATCGCTCGGGTCGGTTTAGCCCCGCGAGTGTACGGTTATCGCGCGCAGCCTTGCATTGTACGGTCCACCGAGCCAAGGACAATGCGCCGCCTACGTCTTTTTATTTCGTCGCTCGATTCTTTCGTTTTTGACTATTTTCACCGGAGCCCGTGGGCGATTTTTTTCCTCATTGTTGTCGCGAAAAAATATGGGCTGCTGCAGATCCTTATCGCGCGGATCTCACGCGTCGATATCCGACTGGTTCAGGCTGCGGAGGGAAAATGGGAATTTATATTTTAACATTTTTTTTTATAACGTCTCGAAGTGAAGGTACTTTATAATGAGTGTTACTCATAACGAAATTTTTTGATGAGATTTTTTAGGAAGAAAAACACTTGTTGGAAGTCTTGCGAAGCATGCATCTTTTTTGCGAAATAAGACCTCTTTAAGGACATCATGAAATGTGCTTTTTTATCGATGCAACTCCGTGAAATGTTCAGGTCCACGCGTGACAACTAAAATGAGTTACTTTTCACTGGTAAATTGAAATGTGCCTTTTATCGTTACGTACGTCGATAGTTAACACGCAACGTCTTTAAAATCAAGTTTTTAACGGCTTTCAATTCAGCTACCGTAAAAATACCGACTAAATGGAACGTTTAATCGAAGCAGACGCCTCGGAGATTGCTTCGGATCGGAAAAAGTGAGGTAACTCAAAACCTCCGGATCTCTAGCTGCTCTTGCGGCGAAGAAATAATCCAGTGGACAGTCAGCTCTCTGAGGGTAATTCGATATTCCGAAACGTCGATGGGATTAAAGCAGCGCGCGCGTCGCGGTCGTCGTCCTTCGCAGTCGCCGCGTACACTCACACACACAGATGCCTCGCGCGCACGTGCACTTGGGAGGGCACGAAGTTACCTCCTTACCATAAATACGTACAACCTCGGGTATGCGCCGTCTCTCTCTCTTTCTCTCTCCTCGTAGCCGAGAAAGATTCCTATCGGCATTACCCTACACACGCCTCCTCCGCGCACGCGCATGCGCGACAGTGTGAGCGCGCGCGCCCCTTATCTCCTCGGCGATCTCGCCCTCTCCTCCTCTTTCTCTTTCTCTCCATTCTCTTTATCCCCGCGTACATCTAACTATCCGCGGCCTCCTCGCTCTCCTTATACCTCTTCTTCGTACCTCGTTTGGCTAGCCGCGCGCCGAGCGAGCGAGAGCTTTTGCCTCGAAAGGGGGGGCCTCCTTCTTTTATTCGGCGTCCTTCTATCCGTTTTGCCCCTTTTTGCACGAGCCCGACGGTCTCGGCCCGCACGCCTACTCGCGAGGCCCGACACTGTCGCCCGGCCGCGGGCAACCCCCTCGTTGCACGTTTTGTCCTCGCGCTTTTTACTTTCCTTTCAGTTTTGTTTACCTCGCGCTTACTCGCTGCAGACTCTGCTAGTAAAATCCGAGAAACTTGTAGGTCTCGTTTGAAAAATGCTTTTATGTTTATAAAGAATAGAAGCAATTGAAATTAATCTGCACGCACTTATTTAACGCTAAAAGTCACCGACACTTATCGATTAAGTGAACAACAGATATAAATAATTATACTTGTCTGATAAGTGAAAAACTTTTAACATTAAATAAGTGCAAGTGCATTTTACTTGGAGTAAGTGCATAATTACTTATTCGTACGCGAAATCCGTGAATTACACTTATTTGTATTTCGAGAGAAAAGTTTAGCTTTGTCTACTTAACGAAAGCTCGTCATGTACCACGTCAAATTTATTAATCTTCCGTGCAAGCTAAAGCACAGGTACGCTCATGTCACGTCCCTTTTTTTTCTTTCGAGCTACTACTCCCTTTCCTCTGTTCTCGACAAAATCACGTGTGAAGTCTTACACGCATCCGAATTTTCTCTACGTGCCCCGCATGCAGTAGCGCCGAGCGCGCCACTTGTTGCTCGCGGGGCTGATCGCGCGTGCGCCCCGATGGGGATCTTAATGCCCGCGCAGGCGGGAATCTCGGGCACGTAGCTCGAAATATTTTTACGGCCACGGCGTATTTTCTCGTACAAACGACTGATGCTCCGTCGAGTGGCGGGGTTATACGGAATACGCTACTAAAAATTTTGAAGGAAGACAGGCCGCCGTAAAGATTACACTTGCTCTATGAGGTAATAATTTTTAAAGCGCGCTGCTTTCGGAGCAAGCTGCCTTACTTGGTAACGAGTACGTCAGTGTACGGAATTTTTTTATTAAGCGCACTCGTTTTGTCTTTATTTGTTCAATTTTTTATTTACGAGGTTTGATGTTTCGATTAAACAACCTGCTTCTTTTTTTCTGGTCGATGAAAGATTAATTTTTAGGTTTCATCGATCGGTGCGTATAATAATTAATTATAAACAATGACGATCGGTTAATACTTCATACCGCGGGTCGATTCATCTAGCCTCAGTGCGTTGCGTGTGCGCGAACAAAAAAGCCGTACACGTTTCTTAACTGTTATAAGATAGGTCAAAACGAACTCAGCATGATGTCCGTGAGTCGCTGGATCCATCGATCGACGTGCGGCTTTGTAAAAATAATGTATCCTCTCAGCTAGCGTTAAAATTCATCGACTGCTTTTCGACTCGTTTAAAATTCATTTCGATTCGCTAATTCGAGCCATTGAGTTTGCAGAGCGGACGTTTTAAAACACTTTAGAGCTTGTCCTCGCCGGGGCGCAGATAAATAAACGATAAATGCAAAACACTCGGCACAAAAGCGGTACTGGCGAGAGGTGACGGTCGTGTAAGTAACGCGCCGTAGGGTTAAAACAAAAATACCGAGCTTGTTCCGCCTTTGTATGGACGCATTACTTAAGTGCGAATTACAATGGACTCCTCTGACTTTATCACCTCTCCCGCGTGTGTAGGTACCTGCTTTCTCTCCTGATTTCACATTTTTTGCACTCCTCTGCGTAGCGTTCGATGTTTATTACGTTATAAAAGGGCTGGCACTAGCTTAATATATTTTAAATCAAATAACGCGAAATAATTTACACTCCGAAATATCTCAAAGTGAGTTTCAGTTATTGCAGGGTCGTATAAATTCGCGGGGATCTTGGGCTTTTCGCATAAATATCATTTCCCTGGCACTCGGGGCGCCTTCGTTCATTTCGCTGCCCTCGTCTTTTTCACGCTGTACTCCGATTTCTCTCTCCTCCGCTCTTTCGAGGTTTTGCCTCGAATCAACACAATCGCCACGAACCCACACACGTACGTGTATGCAGGGCGGGGAGAACTTGGAGTCTCCGAGATAAATAACGTCCCACGACAGGACAATGTGTCTGGCGACGGCCGAGTCTATACAGTCTCTCTCTCTTTCTCTCCTTCGCTCTCCTCCTTTCCTTGGATATAGGCGTTGCATTATACTGTGTCCCTTGCTTTTTATTTTGGAAAAAAAGAAGAGGGAAAAATAAAATGTATACGTGTATTCGCGCAGGCTGGCTTGCGCTGCTCCTTTTGTGCGAACGCTCGCAAGTTCATTAAAAACGAACGATTTTTTTCGCGATTTTTCGAGACTTTATGCCACAGAAATTTGTGCTAATGAACCCCTTTCATGCGCGTTCATTGTAAATTATGCGCCTTTAGGCGAAATAAATTCAACCTATGATGCCGCGATCGAGTTGCCGCGTTCAAGCGCGAAGCTCGATTTTTAATTGGCGTGTTTTCAGTGATAGGACAAGTAAACGGCTAGATTAATTTTAAAGCTTCACGATGCAATTAAATGCTTTTAGTTATATAAAATGTACAGTTTATTATGTTCGAGCATTTTAATTTACGCAGGAAGGAAGTTAACGACTAAACAAACGTTAGTTTTTAAAATTGGATTTTATGCACTAAAGATAAGGATACTTATCAAGTTTTTTAAAATTATTTAATTCATTATGATTGATTGAGGAACTAAAGCAAAAAATCAGTTGAACCGTTAAAGTATTTTTATTTTTTTTCCATCGATGAGTCTAGATTTGATTTCAAGAAGAAAAATGTTTGATCGATTGGATTCTTACATCACTTAAAAACGCGACAAAAAGAGTAAGCAGCTAAGCTTCTTAAACCAGAAAAGCGATTGCTTGATTATCTACATCTTCACTTGATACGATACAATTAATTTCTTTTATAATATAAAGGCACATTTTCTTTATTAGAATTGATTACTAATCCTATTTTATTGATATCCTTTTTAACAAAAGGGCTTTGAGTTTTCAATTTAAAATTTGCTCTCGCTCAAAGATACTTTGAATAAAAAAGTTTTTAAGTTTACTAATTTACATTCGATCTACACTTGAAAAATAAAACGGCACGTTGGACAAGAATACAAGATGCAAAGGTCAGATTTCCATTCCAAAATTTTTTTTTCTCAGTAAATCCTTGTACATCGGGGGCGCAAAAGAAAAAGGAGACGTGCCAACACCGGGCTTCGATTCCATTAATCAATGCCCCCTTAGTTCTCAATTATCCCTGACAACGCGAAAGTTGGTCGCGGGCCGAGAAGAGGGCCGTACCCCCGCGATAATCGAAAGCTCCACCTCCTCCCCCGTCGGAACGGGATATCGGCTCTCGTTAGCCAAGTTCGCTTTTTTAATTATCGCGCGGACGTACTCCTATTCGCGCGATGCCTTTAAATGGCGATGGCGCGCAATTAAGCGCCGCGATTCTTTTTCATTTTCACCCCGGCGGTAATGACTCTTTCTTGCCTCGAATTTATAAGTAACAGTCGGTACGTGATCCTCGGTACTTAAATCAATTTTGGCGTTAGTTGCAAAAATAAATCAACGGCAGACCGAGTTTTTGAGCTCCGAGTCGATTGATTCGTGGAACAGACTTTCCTTATGTAGACACTCTTTTATAAGATACAAATTACTTTAAACATTTTCGTATTTTACGTAATGATTGAGGTTTTTTTAATGAAATAAAGTTCAATAATGTATTAAAATATTAATGGATATTTTTTGAATTGATTGCTTTAGTTACATCGTGCATTAAAGTCGGGGCATGTCAACGCGTGTGTATATAGAGAGGCCGTCCAACGTCATTACATTGATTAATGTTTCCCCTCGGACTCAATTTCGCGACTATCAAACAACGCACGCCGTTTAATTACTTCCTGATCAATATTGATCCCCGAGCGCGGTACGCTCCTACATGCATTTCTGCGCTCTCGCCTCGTTTCGCACCTTCCCTTTTCAGAATAACACTTTTCCACTCGGGCAAAAAAATGTCTATTAACTTTTATCGCCCGGACAATTAACTTTTCAAAGGCACCCTGAAAGACAACATTTACGAGCGCTGAAAAAAAGTTCGCCTCTTTCAAGTCAAACTTTCTACTCTAATCGCCGTCTCGGGGCGTAAGAGAACTCGCGGTCCGTTGAATGGGCCAAAGCGCGCGCTGAAAGGAACTTAGAGCAGCCGAATGAAAGGCGAGTCGCCGGCGCGAGTTTTGCATTTAAAATGCAAATGCAGAAAGGCCTCGCCGGTGGGTCCTCCCGTTTTCTCGCCCTTTTATTTCGCGACGGCCGTCTTCCCGATTTGGGCACGAAAAAGGGCCTCGGCATCGAGGGGAGGCGCGAATGCACGAGTGCGCGCCGGCTCTTTTTCCTTCGCCGCGCTGAATGAGGCATCGTGTGTTTTAAATGCGCGCTCGCTTTTGTCTTCTCTCTCTCTTTTTTTTAATCGACTACCCTGAATTCGATTTATGGCTTTTTTTTTTAATTTAACGAATCTCTTCTGGTGGGCATTCGCTTTATTGTGCCAAAAGTACGCGACACTTTTTGATACATTATGATCGCGTCGAAGATAAATTCTTAAAGGTGTATTATTTAGAGTGCGTAATAAACATTGAATGCTCGATTTATGCGAACCAAAAAAAGCAAGCATCGATTGTTTTAAAGTAAAATAAAACACGGGGTACTACACGCGAATCGAACAAAAACCCGAGCGGAAATTTAAATCCGCGCTCGCGTCGAAAGCCCGCAACAATCGGCTCGCCAATTGGCCCGATAAAATTCGATAGCGATCGGGTACCTGCCTCGCGCTGCCCACGCGAGCGACGCGGCTCCGCTTAAATAATGCATGAAGCTACGAGAGCGAGCGCGCGCGCATCCCGAAATCGCGCACTGCCTTATTCCAGGGGGGGATACCTCATTTTTTTCCTTTACTCTTTCGCGAAAAAGCGCATATCGAGAGAGCCCCGAGCGCAGCCGCGCGGAGAAACTGGTTTTGGCGCTGATAATTTTCGGTCGGGAAACGCGATCGCCCCATTGTCTCGGCTGTATGCATTATTATCCGCGCTTTAAATTTCAACGCTGCACCAGCGTCGGTTGAATAAATTGTTTTAAATAAATTTTCGTTGAGATAAAAGGCTGGATGTACGCTGTAGACTATATAAGCTTGTGCGATACGGGGCGAAATTTGTCTTAAAAATTTTCTATCTTATAAGAAGCGGGCTTTTGTTTTGTTTGAAAAATTTAAGAAATAGGAAAAGGAAACGAGATTTCATTCGTACCTTGTAAATTATCTCTCTACATTTGCGAGATTTCTCGTGTATTAATGCGAGATGCTTGAATATCTGTGAGAAATTCTCAAAAAAATGATATTCATGTTTATCCTTGAATCTTTTTTTTCGCATCGAGTGTCTTGTAAAAAAGCTAGCCTCTCGATCGGCATCAAGAAATTACATCCAGGTGAAACTTTTTTACATCTAGTCTAGACGAGAAAATCTTTTCTTACTGCAATCTTACTACAGAGACTCGTGCTTATAACACGCAGCTAATTTCCTGCTCAGGATGTCGAAAAAAGAAGTTGACCCACGCGGAGAGGAGCCTAGCATCGCCTTGGATGTTTTCGTGATCGGGCCTCGTCGCCGCTTCCGGTGGCATTTCGCGCGCGTAATGAGCAATCCGTCGAGATGGGGGGAGAGAAATTCGAGAGGCCGGGCCGCGAAAAATAAAACGAGAGCGTAATTGGCGCGAGGCCCTAAAGAGCCTGTTTCCTTTCGGCTTCACCGTTACCGAGACGCACGCGATCTCCCCGCGCGCGACTCGAACGAGAGCGGCGCGTCGAATGCGTCGGCCGATTAGGCCTTAGCATTCGTAATTAACGAGAGACACGTTTCCGGCACTCGCCGAGTATCACCGAGCGCCGCGCTCCGGTTTAGACGTAGGAAATTGAACTTTTCGTTCGAACCCATTTTGAACTCGGAGCGGAAGGATCGCTTCGCCGATGACACGGGTTGGTAAAAGTTCGAGGCATCGCTGCGAGGGAATAACGACGCTGTCCGAGCAATTTCGCGAAAATTGAGTTGACCCCGGGGAAAAAAGCGAGATTACTTCATTAAATTTCGAAACAACCGCCCTCGTTGTCCCCCGGTGTACCTTTCCTGGACTTTTCGTTACCTTTCTCGCGAAATTACTTTCCAGGTCCTTTTCGACTTCCGGTCAGAAAAAATGGGCGGCTGAGGACGGGTCGGTGATCATTACACGGTGACGAGGATTGCGAATCCAAAAAATATGGAATTTCTCGGAAAGGCCGCCTCTCGCAATAGGTGGTCGCAAGGTCATTAAAAGAAAAAAGGAGCGAAGCATCGCTAGAGAGGCGGTTATTATTTATCGCTCATAACCGGAAATTTTGCATTTCTCCATGGGTGACTCGCGCGCGCGTCGATATCGTGAGCTGGCTCGATTTCGGTGAAAATTAATTTATCCATTTCTCTGTAATCGTAAGATTAGATGACGAACGACCACGACGTTGGAAATTGAAATTCCATTAAAAAAAAAAGCCCGTCGCACGCAACATTTGAATTTTCGATTTGACGGTTCATATACCTTCTCTTTCTCTTCTTTTTTTTATTTATCGTCGAATTATACGCCCGAGCGTTCGAATTATTAGAGCCGATTGGTTTCGCGTGTCGTAACTCCGGGCTAATCATCAATGGTACAATTTAAATTTAAATCATTCTCGAAATATCTCTACTCCGCCGGCCACAAAAAGTCAACGGCGCGCTTTTGAGATCGCTGCTCGCACCGAGCGCGTCTCGTATAAGCCGAATCATCCCGAACGTTCGGAATCAAATAAACCGCAAGCTCATGCGGCGAAGTACCATCCGGCGATGATTCCCATCGAATCCTCGGGCGGAATGAAAGTCGAAGAGGAAGAAAGAAGAAAAAAGCATTCCCTCCGCTTTCGATGCGCGCAGTGCAGCTGGGGTCGTAATGATAAAAAGGGCGAAAACTCCCGTTGCCAGCAGGAAGCCGTCGGCGGCGCGGCTAATCCTCTCTAGGCTCGCGTTTATCATCGCGCCTCATAATTCAAGCGTCAGCGTCGAACTGTCGCATGCCCCGGCTCCATTAAGGGGTTCCACGGCGAATTATGCCGCTCAAGGAAGTATCGGGCGCAAAAATTTTATTTATCATCGCCACCCGCGAGATACTCCACGGGCATTCGAGTTGCCTCGTTTCCTTCATCTCTGCGTTCGGCGAGTTTAATGCCCGGGTGTACATACCGGCAACCTGATGAGCTCGAAATCTCGTATCATCTTGCCATCTTGCAATGTGCAAATGGTTTTCCTTCGATTTAAATCGGAATGTTTATATTTGCGTAAAAAGGAAGGAAAAACTTAAGTTTAATAGGATTTGTCTAATGGACGCGAAACTAAAGTAAAAAAGACTCGCTTCGCTCGAGTGCCCTTCTCCAATCTTCCGGAATTTATGTTAAAAGCAAATCCAAACAACATGTAACTATATCGTCTAATTAAACAACGAGCTGAGCGCTCGCTTTGAAGCGAATATACGAGTCGAAAAAAGAGCAAGCCGGCGCGCGCGTAATAAAAAAACGCCGACCCGATAATCTCTCTAATGCAATCAATGTCGGCGCATTAACGACGCTCATTACAACGGCCGTAAGCTAATTTTTTTCCGCCTCGGATCGCCCATCGCGCGTTTATCACCGACTCGTATCTCGCCGCCGCGGCAATAATAATATCCAGCCCTTTCGCTAATACCCCCATCGCAAAAATATCTAAATTCAGCGCCGCTGAGAGGGGAAAAAGGAGGAACGGGGCGGCACACATCCTCCGCTCGCGTTGCGTAATATTCCACCCCGAGCGGATTTTACGAGCGCCGTAAAATCGAGCGCGACTTTAACGGCCCCCGCGCGCGGATGCAGATGCGCCGCCGACGTCAGCGGGGTTCGATACGAATTTTTTTTTTGCACGCGGCGGTTCGGTGAACTTGTATTTAAGCGGAGGATCTAACAAGCGAGATGGATCCTTTTTTTTTAGGTTATTACGGTCAGTGTTTACGGCGATATTCCAGTTCACGGCGGTGGATGTTTATTTAGTTAATGGATTGAAAACATATTTCATATCGTTTATTAATTAACCTTATCTTGAATATTAAAATGCTATAAGGTAAACAGGAAGCAATGCATTAATAAAAATGTAATTTAATATATAAATAAAAAATAAAATTTAAATTTCGAAAAAAATATGTGATACCCATAAACAATATGTAACGTAAATAATATCCGACCATAATTGCGCACGTACACCAGTGCACACAGAGTTACCGATAACTCCGCCTTCCCGAGGTGGATTTCGCAGTGCGCTGAAATTCGATGGTTGGCGGGCGATAGGGAAAAAGACGTACTGCCGCGTGCGCCGCGGACGAATAAATCTCCGCGCAGATAATGCGGGTTACCTTCGCGCGATATTTTTTTTCGCCCTCCCCCTCCCGGCGAACGAGAGGGTAAGATAACCCGAATCGCCGCGCCGCGGGCCGTTTATGATATATACAGGATAAACGCGAAGCCGCGGATGCATCTTGGGCTGCGGAGGGAAGAGAACAATGCAATTGGCGGGGCGCGCTTTCCGTTCGCTCGGCTTTTGTTGCCCCGCTGGCGGCGTTTATCGACGAGCGCGAATCGCCGCGGCGATGAATCACCTTTTCATTAATTTTAATTAGTGCGCCCCTTGCCGGCGAATTAATGCGTTCATTGTGAAGCTTTCGCAAAGGACCTTTGTCCTAGCTGCCGATTTTTTGTTTTAATTTGCCGATAATGAGAACGCGATTGCTCTATTTGTGTGGTAATTCTTGTGTCTCTGAGTTTTGATCTTTATTCGCTTGCTTGAGGACTTGACGGTTTTATGGGACAGTAAATAAGTATTGCAAAAAGTGTATTAGAAATCTCAGATGTTAACAATAAATTGAATAATTTATATAAGTATCCTGAAACTGGAAGATAGGAATTAGTAGTCGATGTATCCATATCAGAGTGTAGATTGTTAGAGAAGCTATAGAGGAAGGTTGTTGATCTTCAAAGGGTGAAGATCCACAAAGTATAAAAAGTTTGAAACCTCGATTTCACACCCGTCGTTCTTACAGGTAAATACGTGAAATTGCGCTTGGACGCGAATCGACCGCGCGCAGCCCCCTTTTTTGCTATCGTCCCTTCGGTAAACGATCGATCGAGGACGAGCAGCTCGCAGAAAAATCTCGAAGCTCGCAAAAACTTGTGGGAAACTCGGCTCGCCCTGACGCAGCTGTTTTTCAAACAATGCGAAATAAGTAAGTTACATAAGTAAATTATTATTCGCTATCCCGCAGCGTAAATCCAACTTTCCGCGAATTTAACCTATCTCTCCGGCGTTTTTTTTTAATAAGAAAGCATTACATAAAGCCCGGTAAATTCTGATCCGCGGTGCGAAAAGTTCAGCGCTGAATTCCTCGACGTATTGCAACACGAAATCGCCGGCGAATCAAAGAATCCCGCCCGCGGTACTCGCGCAGCCCCTCGAGTATCGAATACCCGCGTCTTGTACTACTCGTGTAAGCGGATTAAGCGGCAATTAACGTTTTTCCGACTGTCTGGACGGAGGGAGAGAAAAAAACGAGGCGGCATGCCGCTAAACCCGCGCGCGCGCTCATATTAATTAATTTGAATCCGGGGGACGCGCGTGTAATTGCCGCGTGTAATTGCGCAAAAAGGCGCCCGAGGTCCGGAGCGCGCGACTCGAAAAACGATTTCGCGAGCGGCAAGAAAAGCCGCGCGCGACTCGGCTAATTGTGCGCCAGGTTCGTTAAAGGGAAAATTCTTGAACTTCGCGGCGAAAGGGAGCAGCCCGCCGCGGCGCCGTAATTTGCTCGTAATTGAGCGACTATCCCGTGCGCGAGTTTCGGCTGATAAAAATATCTTCGAGCGTACGCTGCGAGGTTACTTCGCGCCGGCGGATAACAGCTTCTCGCGGCCGGCGAATTAAAATTCTTCGCTTTATTGAGAAAAGTTGCAGAATCACGATTCTGTCTATTTATTGAGCAATGTCGGCTCGCGTTTGTTTTATGACGGCTACACACTATTAAATCACCTTTAATTAATACACTTTTGTACTCGCCGCTTAAAAGAGTGAAAATTCCGCCGGTGTGTCTTGCGATTTTCAAAAGGCTATACGCTTGGACAATCGCGACGAGCCTCCCGACGCTGTATCAAATCGAACGTTAATTATTCGGGAGAAAACACTGGAGGTCCAGGAGCGAAACTTTCACCGTGGAAACAATAAGTACCGGCTTGAAGCCGATGAAACATTCATGTCGAGAGACACGCGAAAATCTCGCCGTCAGCGCCGGTGGATGCTGCGCTCGCCGCTCGAGAGGAATATAAGCGCGCAATTAAAAAGCCATCTCTCGCGGTTTAATAAGAAAGGGGCCGGCGCAGTAGCATAATGCGCCGCATGAAAATTATATCTGGGAAATTAATTGCCGAGGAGTCCATAATCGACTGCGGAAAAGAGGATAGCGCCGGTCATCATGGTTCGCCCTTATGTCCAACAGCGATCATTTATTTACTTTTACAAAAATCATGCGCGATTTGGATGTGAAAATTAATATTAGCCTATAAAAAGTATTTTTTCTTTTTAATATTGTATCTATTCTCGGGTTTTGCCACAAATCGCTCAAAACAAGAATCATGCAAGCTCTACGTTACTCAATGTACTATTTGGTAAATTTTTATAAAAATTATGCTTTTCATGATTTGTGAAAGCGTATTAAATTGACCACTTCGTTAAATGATCTACTTTTAATTGCTACACAGCTGCGAGCCACTGTAAATCTCAGGCAATTAAGGTCTCGTCTCATATGGGCTCACGATGAATAATAAATTCATCATTGCAGCTATGACCATTTTTGCGAGCGCAATAACGCGCGTGCGCTGACTCGGCAAAGTGTCGAATCGGTCGGCCACCGACTCACTCAGCGGTATCATTAATTCCGCTCAAATCAATAGCGTAAAAAGCACACGTAACGGATCCTCTCCCGCGCGGGTATACCGTGAATTTCGTAATAAATCCTGCATGCATCCGCCGACCGAAAACTCGTAAACGCGTCGCGTCGTAAATATCGTAAATCCCCCGGCGAGCGGCCGGTGAAGTCCACGTGGAAAGCGCACTTTATTTACATAAATTCCGGGCATTGTCGCGAAGCCGTTCATTGACGCCTTTATTTCGGTGACGCGCCGGCCCGTCGATCCGAGATATGCAAATGCAAGTGCCCGTTTCTTTCAATAACACGCCGGGAGCGGATGAATGAGACTCCATACGGAAAGGACAGTCGCTTCTACGGATTTTATCGATGTTTGGACGCCTCGCGTTCGCTCGAGTCTTTGAGTGTGGTCCGGAAGGGCGACGATCTCACCGTCGTTAACGTCACTTTTCGGCTTCATAACGATTTTTCGAATAACGGAAAACGTTTGATTGAACTTTTGTTTCCAAACTGCTCGCTTTCAAATCCGAGATGTAGGTACTTGACTTGCAGCAGTACGGGTTCACTCGAGTACATCTGCTCGAGTTTTTTTTGCATTCCAGCCGGGAGCACGCGGCTATCTGCGACGTATGGCTGCATCTTGCGGCGGGCATCGGAGCGTCGACATTTTTCTCCGCCGCGGACACACACCATAAACTCACACCCGCGGGAAAATACGAGACCGCAGAAGCTGCAGCGGCTTTCTTCCTCGCGTCGTGGATCGCGTTTCAACTCCGGTGGCCTTAATCTCTCGGGCTCGCCACCCCCTCGAACTATCGTCCTCGAATCATTCGTAAACGTCGTAATCGCATTAGCCGTCCGTGCCTGCTATTCTTCCGTTGTCTTCTTCAGCCGGCTGTTGGGGTTATTCGTTTCACTGTTTCGCTGCTACTCGCGTTTCAAGACCTCGCGAGCTCTTCGTTTCAACCCGGACTATAGACTAGAACAAACTTCAAAGAAGAATATTTAATTAAAGTTTTATTTATGAAAAAAATTGTGTGGATAGATGAAATAACAAATGTAATTGCGCAGTACAAATTTCATTGGAAATTAATCGATTGATCGAAAGGAAATGATTACCCAGTTTCGTAATATTCTTCTAACGAAACTTTTTTTCGTAAAGCTCTTTTGTTTTGATATCCAGCTATTAAATATTACCGTAACTTCTAACGACAATTCCCTAAATAGTCCTAAACAACTTGCTTAAGTGTACTTACAAAGGAACGTTGCACAACTTCCTCGGTCGATTGCTCAAATAATCCACTCCATTTTTCACACCGAAATTCTCTCGCTTTGGCAGTGCGAATGTATACGTATCTCCATCTCAGGAATAATAAAACCGCCTTCGCACAGTCGAACTTCTTCCCGCGGCTCGGCTCTCCGCCGGCCCTCTTCTCTCCTCGGAGCAGTCGTGCAGTCCTGTTTCGAGAGAGCGAGAACCTAATCGGCCATCGGCGCAGCGGGCTTTTGATGTCGGCCCGCGAGGAATCGCGCGCGCCACCGGCGATAGGATCGAGCGCGGCGGCGAGGTTTCGTTCGTTAAAGCGACGATCGCGCCGCGAGTTACGCCCGAGTCCGATGATTTAGCCGCCGCTTTTCAATTATCCGCGGGTTTCTCGGATCGAGCCGCTTTCTTTCGACTTTTCGCCGCGCGGCCTTTTACGGAAGATTCGCTCGGCCATTGGCGGAGAGAAGCTCGATGTTCCAGTTAGAGCTGCGAAGGATATTGTTTCGTAATTGGCCGTTTAGAGGAGTTTCGATGCGCCGCGATATACCTCGGTTGCGCAATAGTTTAAAGAGATTTTAATAGCCAATCGCTGATTTATTAACCTGTACGGACTGTTTTCTTAGAGAAAAGAAAGATCAAACGAGATTTTTGTAATCCTGACTGTGAGTGGAAAAAATGTAATTGCATAAAATGGAAATTTTCTTACTTGGAAGTCAATATTAACATGTCTCCGGCGCGCGGACAAAGAAATCATACGAATAAGCAGCTGTTAAATCCACGTAACCGCTCGCGCGCTCTCGAATAAACCAATAACTCAGACTAAACCACGGAACGGCCTCTCGAGCGAGTATAATCCTTAAAATAAACTGCCGCCGATTCTCATCAATATTCATAGCGTACAGCCTTTATTCGCGAAAGGTCGATAAATCAGCCGAGCCGGAATGAGCGACAATTATTGAAATTCGTCCAGTACGAAATTTCGTCGTTAATTAAAAGCGCGAGGCGCGCGTGCGACGCGCGGGGTGGGGCTATATATACGGCGAGACGTGGGAGCGCGGGAGGAGAAAGAGAGAGAGAGAGGAGAGGCGTTCTCGTGATGTCCCGAGGCTACCGCGGCGCAGACTCGCTCGGATAACTCGAATGCAACGCCCATACCGGTCACCCGGTCGGGTCGCTTCTCCCCCGGCTTCGGTCTCTCTTTCTCCGGGCTGCTTCGCTTTTGAGAAGGATGTGCCTTTCTAAGTTCGGTTCTTCGAACGTTGAATCTCTAGGCGCTGGTGTACGAGGCTTTTTCGGAATTTCGTTGCTTCACGCCGAGCCGCGACTTTGGCCTTTTAACGCAGTCGAATTTAATTTGACTATCTCGAAGAATAATGTTGTAAACGTATCTTTTTTCTCTTTGTTCTTAAAAGGAAACGAACGGATGCATTTTTATTCTTATTATCGAAGTTTATATAAAACGCCGTGGAGAGATAAAGACGTAAACAAAGAAAATAAATTCTCGAAAAAATAATAAAACGAGAGAATAAAATTTCTACGTTTCTTTATCTCTCCTCCTCTTCGTCCATTCGCCTTTGTATCGTTATTCCACGGCGCGCTCGTGCAGTGGAGAACAGCTCGGGGGATTATTCATCCGATGCATTTGCCTCGAATATCGCGCCACGAAAGCAGACACACACATACACACGTACGGGGCTCGCCACGAGAGCGAGAGGCTAAAGATAAAGGCCCCGAGACGAAATCATCCGGTTTCCCTATTCCACAGCCGGACTAGCGTCCGGTCGCTCGGTCACTAAATTCAACGGGTTTCGGCCGGCGTTTCCCAGAAAAATCCATCACCCAAAGAATAAACTCCCGATGGACCTTTTTTCTCTCTCCACGCCGATACCCTTCAAACCGAGAAAACCACCGTTAAAAGCCTTCGCCCGCCTTTTTACCCTTTTACGGTGTTCCCGCCGCTCGGGGAGAGCGTCGTTACGCGAGCGAATAAAGCGCAGGCGGCTAACGAATTCCGCGATCGCGCGGCCGCGCATGAATAATAATTCGACGGGCGGGGCTTCCCCTCGATAGCTTAATTCGAAAGCCGTGTAAGAATTCGAATTTTCGCGGGCGTACCCTTTCGTGACCAATTAAAATTCGGAGGATCGGCGGAAGGTGCCGCGCGCGCTCGCGCATGCAGGGGGCACGGCCCGCGCGCTCGTTAAAATTATTGGACGGGGGGCAAGCTCAAGGACTCGCTGCATGCTCGCCGTCGTCCACTTTCGGACTCGCGCCCGCGTTATCGCGATCGCGTCGCCCCGAGAAAGGCCGCCCTTTATTGGATGCCTCCGGAGCTTTAGCTTCGACATACCCTTTTTTAGGGTATAGGTAGAGATTTTGTATAAAGTATTTTACTTGCGATTGTTATTCAATGTTCATTGTTCTTTCTTTATAAAAAATTTTAAATGGCATTATTGCTTGGATGAAATGTATTAAGCAGGTAGCTGTGGTGTAAGAAATACTTTAATAACCTTATAAGAAACTCATGCAGAAAAATGAAGAATTGAAAAAATCATTCTATTAAAAATCTATTTATTTTAATCTATCTATTTATTTTTTCTACTTTTTCGATCGAAGTTCACATTTCAAGAGAAATTTTATACTCATAACGTGACGATATTCGCACTTATAATGCACACTTGAAGATCACTTTCAATGAAAAGCCCAGTCTGCTCGATAGGGTAAAAGTAAGTTCGAGGTCACCCGCGTCAAGTATCGGTCGCCAGTGCGAAAACACTTTCCTCCTTGCCTACACAAGAGGCACCACTCGATCCTGAATCGCGCCGGTCCCCAAACTACTCCCGCTCACGAGGAGTCGAAAACAGGTTCGACGAAATACATGTTAATATTTTATGGTAATGGTAATGGAGGAGCGAGGAGGCGCACGAAAAAAGCGAAGAGGAGCCGGAGCCGCGGTTAATCGCGACTCGTGACGAGAGCAATCTCGGGGGGTTTTTGACGATTTTCAGCGCCTCGGGCATCGCCACTCGGCCATTGTCATGCTAATGCGCGCGCGCCCGCATCGCCAGCATCTGCACACGTGCGCCCGGTACATCGCCGATCGGAAGTTCGACGATCTTCGCCGGCTCTTTCCTCCACTTTTATTTTTGGCGCGTGTTTTGCACAAAATCTCCACGACTATTGAGACGTTCGAGCAAATCACATTTCTGCTTTTATACGCGCGAGTGTGCAAAGCGACAAATAAAAGAAGCCCAAAGTTTTCGTGTTATCTCGTCCGTCTGCCGAACTTTCGACTCATTTAAATATTATCGCGGAGCGAAGGACTCGAAAAATCGTGACTCCGCCGGGGAGTCTAGCCGATAAACAAAAAGACGCAAAGAACAAACGAAGGTGAAAAAAATGCGCAGACGCGAGTGCTCGAAACGAGTCAAGGGGCAAAAAAGCGAGAAAAAGCGGAAAGACGGTAGCCGGGCTCGTCGAGCATGTAATATTTGCTCGGCGGAGGCTCTTACTTTAATGCGGCGACCGCCGAGATTCCGGAATACGAAATCGCAGCCGCTCAGCGAGGAGCGGAATCGAGTGCCTCGTAAATTTTCGGTTTTTATCAAAATATGAGGAAAGCCTCTCTCGGCGAGCCTAGAAGCATTCGCAAAAGATAGCGAACGTAAAATTTTATTGATGATACCGTCTGCGAACTTTTTTTTTATACCTACGACGCGCGTGGATTTATTCCGCATCTTTTGCCTTTTTATTCACTTTGATTTTGAGCCTCTAAAGCGCGGACTAAATTTATCGAAGTCGTTTGGGTTCTGGAGTCTCCTTTTTTCCGAAAATATTTTAACGAGCGATCAATTTTTCCGCAAATAATTCTAGTTTACAGCGTAACGTTCGCTAACGCAAACGAGACTTTCTAAAAGATGAAACGTCATTACTTGCTCAAAGATTTGCACTGCAAAGTGATACGCGAGTCGGGACGGCCCAGGGCAACGGCGAAATCGACGTTCGGATCCCGCGACAATCGACCCGCTGCGCGAAATTACGGCCGTTTTGGAATTCAGATCCGCGAGGAGGAGAAATCGCGCGGCGCATGTATAATGCGTACCGGCGCGGTGCAAATTGCCGGGCGAGCGGGTTTTATAAGATTGTCTGAAAAGGAGGCGCACTGAGAAAATTGACGATGGCCCGCTTTTGCCGCTCCGAAGCGCGGTGAGCTGCTTTTGAGTGAGATGATTTCGCGAAAGCGAATTGACGGGGGAAAAAACGTAGGCACGATGCGTTTCCGTTAGCTCAGCCTACTGGGGAGATTGAGAATTTTAGTGCAGGAAGTAATCTTCTGAAATTTATACCGATGAAAACTCCGTGTAATTGACAATTAATTAGTAGTTATTACACCGCGCGCTAAGATTTGAAAAATAATTCGTGCACTTTATTTTCATAGCTATGCCATTTTAAGTGCACGGGATGAAATGCGTATTTATTTTTAGCGCTTGAAAAAAAAAAGCGAACGCGCGTTCGCGTACTTATACGGCGGACGGACATCGATTTTTTTTTCAACAACAAAGTGGCGATCGCGCGAGCAATGCAAAGCTCGCGCGCAAAACATCGTGTAGCGAGCCCCGCGAAATCTTAAAAATCCCCATTCCCGATTCGGCATAATAAGCCGCGTGCGCGGCTTTACATCTCGCTCGCTTTTTCCCCCTACGACGGGATAGAGAGAAGAGGAGAAAAAAAAACACTCGGCCCCCTTATGTCTCTGCCAACAAAGGGCACAGAGGCGCGACGCGAAAAAGCCGCCGAGCCTCGTTACGGCCGACTGGGACTAATTGCGGGGAGTCTCCTTTTCCGCAGCGCGAAATTCCGCGAGTTTTCTTCGCGAGCCTCCGCGCGCCGCTTGGCCTCGATTCGGTAGCGAGAAAAACGGAATGCGACTCTCCGCGCGCGCGACGAGGGGACTGAATTGACGAAGGCGGCACTCCGGGGATATAATCGCGAATTTATATGAAAATGGTGTGAATTGCCCGGCGTAATTTATGCGCTGAATTAAAATGTATCTTCGACTCTCGGCGTTTTTTGAAAAAGGAGAAAGATTCGCTTTTACGAGCGGCACTAAAACTTTAACTTTACTATTTCTTCATTAATTTGCGGCCTTTTTTCTCTCGCAAAATAAATTCGACCAATCAGCGCGTCGCGCCCCGCAATTTTTCTCGGAATCATTATAAACAATCAGCGCGGCCGCCCGATGCACGCGAAACGCTCGGGAGCGCTGCCAAGGCGAATTATTATTTCTATACGTGCGCGCGGCTCGGAGGCTGGCGTAGGGGCCGGGAAAAAAAGGAACGCGAGAGAAAGAAAGAGACCGACTGGTGCGCAGTAAAGTAGCAGGGGTGCTCGTAAATACGGCGGCGCGGCCGCCGACGCCGCACGCATCTCTTACTCTCCTCCAGTCGTCGTCACGGGCGATTTACGGCACGAGATGCCGTCTGACTAATTGACGCCGCCAGATACGCGATATTCGCGCAAAAGCGCGCTCACGAAGTCCGAGGCGCTCGAGCTGCCGCTGCACGGATGGCTGGAATCGATTATTTGATTATTCAGCGCTTTTTTCGTCAGTTATAATTTTTTGTTTTTCGACCAGTTTTATGCAGTTGCCTAGTGGGTGGATCGACTCATTTTTTTTAAATAAAGTACTAGTACGAGAGATAAAGAATAAAAAATTTTTAGACGTTAGTCATTGAAACTAAACAAAACGGGTTATTTCCGAAGTTATTATCTCTATCTTCGCTAAAAACTGGGAAACTATTTGTTGACTGATAAAACTACTTATGTTATTTCTGCCCCCTATCGCCTCTTTTTTTCTTTAAAGGCTTATTACGTTACTATTAGCCGTACGAGTTTTATAAGATAATGGAAAGTTGGTTCAGCAAAAAAGAGAACGAGAATTAGTCGTGTCGTAAAATTTTCTGCCTCTTTTTTCGAGCCAGTTTATAGGAGGATATATTATACGCTTGTGGATTTCTTCAAGCGCCTTAATAATTTGCTTTATTTTCTGTCGCCTCGATCGTTTTCGTTCATATTCTGCTCGTCCTTTTTTTCCTCTTAACATAGTCGTATCTTTCCCGTTTTTTTCCAACCTCAGCGCAATTACGAAGCTCAACGGCAACTTACAATACAAGGAAACTTTAAAAGATTATCAATCACCTTCCAAATTTAATTACACCGTACCGATCTTCATAATCGAAAACAATTTCTCGCCGTTCGCAAAAACATAGCGTCGCGCCGCGTTGCTCATTGTTCTCTTCGTCGCTTCTTCCTTTTTTTTTTAACACCCCCCAAATGTATCCTCGTCATCCTTAATCGCTAAATAATGAGTTCCCGAAATCTCACGGGCGAGGATTCGCGCGCGGGATGACGCAAGGCTCGCGTCGCTCGCGTAAATCAACCGGGGTCAGAGGCAAACGCACCTCGAGGTCGTCGCGCCTCCTCCTCGGATCTTTCTCTTTCTCTTCTCTCGCCGCGTTGATGGATACGCCCGAAAGGTTGCAATCTGAGCGCGGGGTGTAATTTACAATGGGTGGCGAGAAAGCCGAGATTCTCCGCGCGATCGCGCCGATGCAGGAAACGGAGGATTTTTCGTCGGCGGGGGCGTGAATTATCGGCGGCCCTTTCTGACGCGCCTGCGAATTGATTTAGGAGCGTCGAGCACTCCGCGCGCCGATCGAAAGACTCGCCTTTCGGAAATTACAAGCTGACCAGAAGTTATACGATTCCTTCGCAAAGAAATTACATATTAAGTCTCCCCGAAATGTTTCGTATGTTTCGACCTGGGTAATTACGGGACTTAAAAGTTTCGCCTCACGACATTTTAACGGAGCGGTAAAAAAGATTCGGGTACGCGCGATAATCAATCTGCGGCTTCGCGTGTTTTTAACGTGTCCATTAAAAACCTGGCTCTTTTAATGTATCTTTAATAATCGCGAGTCGCGTGTTTTCTCACTAGATCATCGCGTGAATCAGCGAGCAAGCGAACGGGACAGCTTGTAATTTCTCCGGGGCACTTAGCAACCGATGTATGTATACGCCCAAAAATCGAAAACGCCCGATAAGAGACGCACGCACACGCACGAGGGTCTAGAGCGCGCGGGCGAAAAAATGAGCGAGAGTCACTCAAGAGGCATACACGGGGCCCAACGAGCGTGTAATTATCATCGCGAAGACGCATTATCCCGGCGGCGCGCGCGCGCGCGTCAGTCAGCTTAATGGCGCCGAATATCGGTCGCTCGTTAATGCGAACGAGTTGCGACTCGGATTCGTCCCGCTTCTTCTTCCATCGCCTCCCCGGGTAATATTCACTTTCGGCGGCTCGCGTGCGCTCGTCATTACGGCGGGGCAAAAAAAAAATAATCGGCTTTTTACGCTTCCACCGCCGGCTTTTTTTTCTCATCGTACTTTTTGTTTTTTCGGTACCTGGATGCGAGCGCGCGCTCCTTTCGGACGATTTCGGGGAGTAAAAAAGGGCGGGTCTTAATGAGTAACGGGCCGCGGGAGAGCAAGAAACGAGACGGGGTTACGTTTACGCGGTGCGATGAGAATTTAGAGGAAAGGATTACACGCGGCATTGCGTTAGTACTTCGTTAATTGATTATGCGTGTGAAATGAGGATTTTTAAAAGTGATGCAATCGTCTTTTTGTCCAGTCACGGATAAAAATTCTATTTTTCTATTTTTTGCGGGAGGGTTGTACATTACAATTTCAGTCATATTTGATTGAAATGATTACAAGTGTTTGATCGATTTATAATGGATTTTTATAGGATTTATTTAAATTGATGGTAAAAGATATCATTGAAAATCTAATTACTCATTACTCCTATTAATTACAATTATTATTTAAAAATCTATTTGAATTGTAGTTGATTAAGAAATTATAATTGACTTAACATTGAATAAAAAGTCACTGCAAAGTCCAGTTTTCGTGATCACCCGAAATGCATAACCCCTCGAGTTTTTGTCTTTGGATATCTACATTAACGAAAAGAAAAAAAATTAAATATATTTTTTAAGTCGGGAAGAAAAAGTCTCGCTTCCAGATCTCGTCTGCGCTCGATCAAAGAGCTCCATCGGGTGCCGGGGTCGAAAAAACGCCATAAATTTCGATTTCACGAAAGGGTTTCCGGTGACCCGCGGCAAGGACCCCGAGAACGCCGTCAAATTTGTTGGCTCCGGCTCGAATTTAACGAGCGGCTCGATTTTTAACGAGGGACTCCACATCGCAACACGCCCACACGCGGGTTACGACTTTTCTGGGATTCTTCCGCGCCCCCCACCCCCCGCCCGACTTTTAAAGGCCGGCTAATTTGTCGAGGGCCGGTGTGAAACGACGCTGACCTATAAAATAAAGGACCGAGGATTTTCGAGTACCCGCGAGTGCAAACAATCTTTTTATCCTTTGACACGCGTGAAACGTAAATTTCCCGTGATTAATGATGATCGCGTAGGATTATACCGCTTACGGGGATTACGGGGGAATTATGAATATCTCGATGGACAGCTTAACAGATCTCCTCTCCCGAAAACGTCTATATCGAGAAATTGAATCGAAATAAAATCCGACAAATTATGTACTGTAAGTAGGCAATAAGGTACCGGCAGGGAATAGAGTCCCGTCTAATCAATTTAGAAAGTTCATCGCGCAAGGGAACCCGCCTGTTAAGGACGGACGTTGAAGCGGAAACTGTTCTTTCTTCGGTCCCGGGCGCCTCGGGCTCTTTCATTCAGGAATTTGACTCTCGATCGGCCGTGCGTCTGAATAGCCACTATACGAACACCTGCGGCTCCAAAGCGTGTGTGTACACTTGCGCGGCACGAAAAATTCTTTAGGGCCAATTGTAATTTATAACAACTCCACTGCGCTCACGATAATTACCATTCGAAACCTGCTCTCCGTTCAAGTGCACGTGTGAATGTAAGAAATCTCGTGACGCCGATCGCGCTTTTCGAAAAGTCGCTCCTTGTTCTTTCTCGTCGACGACTCAATTCAATTCGCATTAATGCCTGTTTCGACTCTTTCATCGAATGTGTCATTGCTATTATACAGTACCTATTGTGCATTTATCCGGTGAAAGTACGTACATACTGATTTACACAAAATATCGTGTCAGTCCTTTTACGCATAAACATGTACGTTTAAAAATGTGAAAAATATAGGAATTTGAATTAATTAGTTGATATATTATTTTATTCTTGAATTAAATGTTATCAGAGCAAGGTACACGGGAAAGGCACTGGCGTTAAATTGTGCAAAGGGAGCAAAAACCTTGTAGCGTGTCGCGGAGAGAAAGGTCGCGAATTCTCGGGACCAAACCCAGAGCAAGCGCCGCCTCGGATTAACTTATCTTCGAATCCCCGTTTGACCCGAATGCCTCGCCTCTGCGTCGCGTCGACCAGCCTATCGCCTCGCCTATCGTCCTAATTCCATTAGTGTCCTTTTACTCTATTTTAGGAGACTGTTAACCGCGCTTTATCGCCTGCTTCATTTTTTACGAGGAAGCACAATTCATCCCTCGAGTTTTTAAGCTTTTTCCTAGACCTCAGATAAGATAGTAAGTGGAACCTTGGTTCTCCCTCGTAAAATACACCCACACTTAAAAAAAATTTTTAAAATAACTGTTTCAGAATTTATAAGATTTTCACTCGAATTGATTTCGTTTTTAAATAGGTGTAAGTAGCGATGTTTTTATGAGTCAAGGAATTTTATTAGAGATGTATGTACATCATTTCGTTTACGTTTTTACTTTTAACAATACTGATAATAGAGTGATTATTCCCACTGCTCCGCGAACGCTCAATTATCATTCCCAACCAGCCAGCGCCAGTATCAACAACCCAAGTGTCTACATAAGAAAGCGTGGAGTCCGGTGCATCGCAGCTGGCACTCGAAATACGATTTTATAATTCAAAGCACCGCGTACACACGGCATTCATAAAAACCCATACGGACCCCTCAAGAGGAACGCGCACCTACACTCATCGCGGCGCGGACGCGCGTCAGATTTCCGCGTCGCGTCCACTCTACACTCGGCTCTCTCTCCCGCGCGGGATCGACGTGCCTCGCGTGCGAGCGGCAGCTTCTCGAATCGGGAGGATAGCGGTACCCGAGCGCCGGGACACGTAGTCGCGCCCGTAGGTGTGCGCAGCTGCCGGAGCGGAGCGAGCAGCCTGGATACGTCGCGGGGCCGAAGGTCGGCGCGCGGTACACGCCCGAACGTACATACTGCGCCGAGCACGCGCTGCCGCGGACTTTCTAGACGTGCCGCATGCCGGGTAGTTTTCGATACGCCGGCCTTTCGGAAATTTAATATCGCAACTTCGTTTCGCGAATTTTACCGGAGTACGGTTAGATCGCGATCGTATCTGGTCACTGTCGTAACTGCGCGGAGAAAATTTTATTCCTAAAAATTATGTTTAGCATTTAATAGTTTTTTTTTATATGCTAAGTATCTTGAGATCAAAATCTCCAAAGTTAAATTAGTGAAAAATCTTTTAAAATTAGAGAAATGTTCTCTGCTAATCATTATTTATTGATCACTAAATTTTAATACATTTTACTATTTTTTAGTCGTTTTTCACTATTCAACATTAGAGGGAAGTAACTTAAACAAATCTGGTAAAAATCGTCAGAAACATATTACAAAAATTACGACAGGTCTGAGTAATTTTTGACATCATTGCGTGTGGTAATTATTTTACGAAACAGATCGCTTGATCCCTCGATTACTAACCGCATAGTATAATTTTTACCAGAAGATCCTCTCCGCGTGGAATGCCTGCTTAAAATTCAAATCGAAGTGGTTAATCCATCGAAAATCACTTAAGCAATTACAGCATCCACTTTGCCGCGCGCATTAATGCGCATTCGGTATACAGTAACTCCTCGTGAAATCCTTTTAATTTAATTTGACGCTGCCAATTTCGCCTGGCAAGCCGGCTCCCGGTGTTGCTTTTTTTTTCTTCCGCTGTACTCTCGATCCTCCTTTTCCCCGCAGCGCTTCGATCGGGTATCGAGAGCCGGGGCTATCTTAAGTCTGCTGAACCTGCACGACAGCGACGTGGTAATTAAGTTAACTGTCTTAAAAGCCGATTCGCGACGATATACTGTGTCGGGCGGAGTATATATATATAAGTTCCGCTGAAAAAAAGGAGCGGGAGAGCCGTTAGCAACGCCGCGGATATCTCGCACGTCGCGCTTAACCGTAACTTTATTTCGATTACTCGATTTTTTCTAATTTAGAGGCGACGCGGACTGTAATTTTTGTCCCTAATGCAGAAGTCCCGTATTTAGTGTATCATTTCGCGAGATAAGTTTGAATTATTATAATTTTCTTCGGAAACTTTTCCGACGCACTATTCCGTTAGGCTCAATGCAGGGATATATTAATTATAATTTTAGATTATGCGAAAACGAATACTGCAAATTTTACTCCATGCAGTCGGCATAATTATTTTAATGTTTGCATTGCATTTAAGAGCGATACTTTTTTTTAAATAAAACTGTTTAAGACATCGTGAAAAAAATGAAAATTTAAAATTGTAATTTTCATGCACTTGAATTTATTGTGAATTTTGAATGCAATTCAACAAAATTTACACGAGCAATAAATATATGTCTGCCGGCTGTAATTCTTATTCTTCTCCTTCGCATGTCCCGCACGCGACCGAAGAATTCCTCAACAATGTTTCCCCTTTCAAAATAACCGACCGCCTCGAACTGTATTCTTAAGATTCGAAAAAGTTGATATGATAATATTTATATACAGATTTTTTTTTCTAAATCGAATACTGACTTTCATCGTTAATATTATCAGAAAAATTTGAAATGCGCAACGAGTCGGCAGTTCCTCAAACGATAATCCACGCGATGATCTCTCGCCAGTAGCTCATATTCGTTACGTAAATAAAGAAACATTTGTGAATTTCGTAAATTTTCAATCCCCCGCCATGATAATAGAAGTGTACTTCTGTTTTCTGGTTTCAAAGTACCGCCGCGCGTTCATCAGGGAAAATTTGAATGAAGGCAATTCCGCAAGCGCGCTCCTTTCGCTGCCTAATCGTCGATTATCGGGAATTACGCTCGCTGTGTACCACGTCGTACGCGGAGTATACGGCTCTATTCTATATCGGACGGTACGATGTTTGTTTGGTCCGATGATTGTTCTGTTCGGATTGATTATTAACTTAGCCTATACGAGGCTTTTGTTTCGCTGATTTCGCTCGAAAGCAATAGAAACATAGCAATTTGAAAAACTGTATTAAAGATCAAAGCTTATGATACAATAGCTACGTAATTTTAACTTCAATTACTTCATTTAATTAGTTATTTAATAAGAATTAAAAAACATGTTTACTAATACTTCACTTTTCTTTGTTACAGGTAAGACCAACAAAATTCTTATCCAAATTCAAATATTTGGTGGCTCATCAACTGAAATCAAGGTCAGACGTTTAATAAATTTTTCATTTCCCGCAAGATTCAAATAAATTAAACACGGGACAAAGGTAAAACATATTTTCCTTTACTCCACGAAATAACAGGAATCCCCGCCTCGAAATAGGTAAACCCACAGAGAGAACCCGTAAGCTCGCGCACGCATGAAGTTTCTCAATTTCGTCTAAGGCCGCGCGGTCGGATGTTTACGAGGCATCGCGCCGATTACGCGCGCATTCGCGAGCCACGAATTTAACGAGGCAACGGTAGAGCGCGCGGCGCGCGGGAAAGCGTCGCTTCTTTTCTTCTCCCCGTGTGTACGAGCGATAAAGCCGCCTTCTCGTTCTGTCGAAAGAATAACCACCGCGCGACGACGCGGGGAGCGGCCGATTGATCGGGCAAACCGGTAGGCTCGTAAAGCAAACCCACCGCCGGCGTTGATTATCCGTTCCGCGGTATTCCAGTGTGTTTTCTTCTCGTGGGTACTTTTGAATGTTGCCTTACTTCTCTGGTCTCTGTCGTGGAGTATTGAACTTCGCTGGACACGTAGCATCGATTTACATAACGAAAATTAATCGTAATATTCGAGCTTAATGAATGGCCTTTTAATGGCCAAATACCAATGCTACTCGTTCGATCAATCAGTCGCGGGATCGACCCCACCTTTCAAAGGTCACTGTGCTCCGAGATTTACCTGGCCAGAAGCTCCCGTAACGGAGCTTCGTCTTTCAAGATTTACAACGCGTAAAAATTAATAACTGCGACTTTCGCCGAGCATCCGGAATTTATCGACGTGCATTCGCGAGGGACAACGTGAAAACGACGCTACGCATCAGCCTGCATCGCGATTTTACCGAACAACAGCCAAACGTGCACTTTCGAGATTGTCTTTACCGACGCACGTCTATTGGAAAGCATCGATCGCTCTTCCAAGTCCATATATCCCAATTAAATACGAATTACCCTCGATCCTCCGTAATTCCCCTTCGTCCAGAATAATATTAATCGAGCGCCGAGGCATTTTTCACGAGCGATAATGAATGCATAAAAGGCTTTCCCAGTAAAATAAAGCAGCGCGATCCAGGCGCTCGGCGGTAATTAATGATGCCGCGAGGGTAGAGGCCTCAATACAGAAGTTCGACAGAAATCGCTGCGGAGTTTTGATTTATCATCCGCGGCGCGCATCAACACACAAAGCGCGCAAAATAAAGAGGCACGACAAATTAATTACTCGCTGCCTGGGTGGACGCCTCGCGCGCGCTCGGAATATCTGTCCGCCGAACGAAGGAAAAAGGAAGGGCCCGAACTCAATTATATCGACGCGCGGCGACGTGTAATAGTAACGGTGTAACGGCGCGTCACGATTAAGCGATTCGCCTTTGATATCCGTCGATAAGATCAAAAGCTTCACTGCGGGTATACTCGAGCGATAGGAATGAAGTTTTAATAACGCGGCTTTCGAGTGTGTAGACAATTTTGTGGAAGGTATTTGTTACAAAATAAAAGCGAATCGATACATTTGGTTCTTTTAACCATGCGTTTATAGAACATCTTGAACGGTAAAAGATAAAATTGTCGTGTATATCGAAATGAACAAGGAAAAGCTGTTGGGGTAGATCGGGGACTCATAGTTGCCGGCTTGAGATATCTCGCTGTATTGGCTTTCTATCTCTGTTTCTTCTTTTCGTGCAGTCGCATGTCGTTAATTAAACTTCGAATTCCGTTCTAATTGGATTAGTTTCGTTCGCTTCCAAACGAATCCTCGTCCTTTTTCCAGGACAGTCATTGCGATCTAATCTGTCTCGAGTTGACGAATCGCATTTTTTCTTTATCGCAGGCTAGTGGAGTAAGTGGCGCGAGACGTAAAATAAAAAATTTCCCCTTTGTTTTCAACCGGTAAAATTTATATATCGGAAAATTAGTCGGGAGAAAGGAGCGATTATTAGTTTAAGTCTTGTTTATTAACGCGAAGTTCAAACGAATTCTGAACGGCAAATAACGCTATCTTATTTCCATCGGCCATTCGAAAGGAAAATTGGATACACGCTCTCGTAACAAATCATGATTAGAGAGGCACAGGTGCCGATTAATTATAAGGCATATTTTTTGAAATACAAAATTAGAACACTTCTTTTTTTTCTGCTTTCAAATCATTACTTTTTTTCATTAAAAAATCTCCCGTGTACCGTATTTGTCGTCGTTTTTCAGCGTTCCAATTACGGAATAACGTGAATTAATAAGGTACATAACATAAATAAGCTTATTTCCGTTATAGAAATCAGACGCATAAAAAGGCATCTTTATGAAGAGTGTCCTAATGGCGTAACATTCCTCCGATGATAAATCACCATTTTTCCCAAAATAGTTCTCCCGAGCAGCCTTCGATTCATTATCATTACTCCATTGCCGACGAATTCACTAATAAACTAGTTTATGTAATCCACTTCGCACACCGACGCCTTTCTCACCGAAATCGGGAGCAAAGCAAGTTCGCGCGTTTATTTCCCAGCCGCTCTGGCGCAAGGAATGGCCGAAAAAACGATATATCGCGCACACAAGTGTGCATGGGCCAGGGCATGCCGACACGCAACGGGGAAAGAGCCGCGGCCGCGGACCACACCCGCGCGCGCCTCGGAGAACTAGAGATCCGTTTTCTCGCGCGCGAACCTCGGGGCCCCGCGCGCCATTTGCATCCGCGCTCCACTTTATGCGCGCGTATATACACGGGCCGGCCGATAAGCCGCGAGCCTCACGATCGGCGCGATTTTTGCGGCGCGCGCGACATTTCGCGGACTCGACCCAGTTGTTGCCCCGGACGGAACGCGGAGAAATCGGCCCGCGGGCGCTGATAGCGAGCCGATCCTTTCTTTTCTTTTTTAAAAGAGCGACTGATTCGGCCGCGGGGACTGATAAGCGCCGGGGAAATTCGATGAGGCTGATTCGGATCGGGCGGTTGGTGCATCGGGCACTTTCTAATGCTGAAGGCTGCGGGTGCTAACGGGTGGTTGAGCCGATCAAGCTGTGGAAGTTGTAATTTTTGTTCTTTTTACGTTTTTAATTGGGGAGAGAAATTGCGTTTATAATTGAGGTTTCTCAAAATTGAAAAGCGCTTGGTTATCGGTGATTGATTTTTTTTTAAACGGTTGTCATTTACCGTTAATTTGGAACGAGATTATTGGTGGCGAGCTAAAAAATTTTAATCGAGGTGTTATACATAGGCTGAAAATAAATGATGATAATGTTTTAAATCGAGCGGAGAAAGATTGCAATATCTATTATGGAATAGAACGTGGCGTATGCACTTGTTAGAATAGGAAAATAACTCATGTTGGGATTTCTAAACCAGTAATTTCATCGTTGCGTCATAATTGTGATACGCTCAATGAAATGCACTTAAATAAGTAACGCAACCTTAACATTAATTATCCTTTTTATCCCCTTCGCGCTGACTTATTCTCCAAAAGCGAGCATTTAAGTGGACAGCTAAAATTCCTATCCGCACCAATCTCCCAAATTTCAAATTACAACCTACGCCTCACAATGGGAGGCAATGCCCACCTCGATCGACGCAATTGCCGCGATAAAGAGGAAAATTTTTTCCCCCGGCAATGGCAACGCCCGCCGAAAAAAAAAAGCGCACGGCCCAATCGACGTAAGATATCGACTCGCTATTTTACGCGCGGGATAGTTTTCCCGAGCGATTCGCCGCGGCTTCGGGAGTAGATTAGGAAAATCAGATAATCCGGCCGCCTCGTGCGCGGCGCCCCTTTCTTTTTTTCCCCTGCATGCGGCTACAGTGCAGTTTACGACGTCGCCCGCGCCGATGGGGCCCCGATACCTTTCTTTTCCAATCTTTCGTCAAATTTACGGGGCCGATTGTTCGCCGGGCCTTTTCGTCGCTTTGATTATTCGCGCGGTTCCTTTCGCGGCGCTCGTTACCGCGCGGGCTTTTATTGGCCATTATATTTCCTGCGCGGGGAAAAGGATCGCGCGCTCCCATAATGGGCCGTTAAGGCTCTCTGCTCTTATTTTTTAATGAATGCCAATGCGGGATTTCTCAATGCGATTGATAACGTTTTTTTACGGCCAGATTCGCACAATCGGTTTATAAATCATAACGATTCGCATTATAAATTCTATCATTTGCTGCAGATCTGGATCTCTGGATGTTGTGAACTCAATAATATGCTCAATAAAATAAAATAATCGCAAGCAGCTTATATATTTCCGTGAGATAAGTCAATTCTTCGTGCCTTTGAGAAAATCGTGTTGCAAATTTTTTAATGTTCAATCTGTTGTCTCTTATATTAAAATTCACTGCTATTCGTATAATATAAATTTAGCGTGCGACCTTATCGTAATCTCGAATTTTTTCATCGATATCTCCTAGTAGATCTCGATTCTCAAGATTCTCAATCGTTTTTCAATTGTATAAGAGTCTAAAAACATTCGAAACTCGATAGTGCACGAAGTATCCCTCAGTACTTTAGTATTATGGTCAGCTAATTAAACCTTTTAGTTTTAGTACAAAAAATCTTGAATTTACTCTCTATAGTTGAAAAAGTAAAATATGTACTTAAATAAGTCGATATTCACTTATTCTAGGTCAATTCTTAACTTTACATTGACGCTTTTATTATTTTTCGACTTCAAAAGAAATCTGAATTTAAAAAAAAAATATTCTTCCCCTCCACATTTTTTTTCTTAAAACGAGTTCATCGCTAATTTACGAGGGACTAAAACGCAGCAAATTGACGCTGTAGGTATATCAGCGGGTCACCCGGGCGGCCTCGCGCGAGATCCGGATCGACTTATCGCGCGGGGGCGGCCGCTCTTATTAAGCGGCCCGTGAGCGGCGCTCGGCTTCTTTCACTTTGGCCCGAGAGATAAATCGCGCGGTGCCCGCGCGTGGGAGATTGTAAATACGCGGATTCGCGGGCGGCCCGTCGCCGCCACGCCCCAAACAATTACCCGATCGCGATGATGCCGTAAATCTCGGCCGAGCGAGCGGGCGAGCGAGCGTACACCACGGGGCACTATGAAAAGCGCCTTTTTCGCCCGATTGTATAATGCTGCCAGCAGCGCGCCGTACACGTCGAGCCGCCCGCGCCGCTTGTCGCCCGACACACAGAAGCGAGAGCCCGACTTTTTTTTTTGCGCGCGCGAGTACCTCGTGTTTCTTGGATTATATTTATGGGATTTTATAACTTTGGCGATGTTTCTTTTTAACGCTTTCGCGGGGTACTCTGCGTCGATTATCATTTTTTCGCGGCGCTCGTTTCCCAGGCGGCGCAGGAAATTTATCAAGTTATCTGGGTAAAGATTTTTTAACGCCTCGAACGAGGGGAGGGCTCTCGAACAAAGTGATACATAATACCGCGGACAGGTATCGGTATCTATTCGGTCGCGATCGAGGCATTAAGCATACACGCGACTACTCTTTACGCGCGCGGAACAATAATTTATCACGGCGAGGTACGGAGAGGAAAAAAGGACGGCATTTACTCGCGACACGGACGTTTATTAATCTTCCGATTCGACGTTTTTTTTCGCCGGGCAGATCTGCAAGTACACGGCCTGAAATTATAATTTTAATTTCCATCTCATCGCCTAGGATCGCCCGTCGCGCGCATCGCGTGTTACGGTCGATATTCGAGGCGAAAGAAGGAGAGAGGCGCGACCGGTTCGTCCCGCGGGAAGAGGAAAAAAACAGGGACGAGTGTCGGAAACACGACGTTAGCCGGAGCGTTTACCTTTGACTTATTTGGGACGCGAGAAACATAATGACCGATCGCCTTTTAATTTTTCGAAAAATCTGAAAAATTACGCCGTTACCTTAATGAGTACCATTCGCAGCTACGCTTTACTGCTGTACAACGCTCGGGTATACCCAGTAATAGGGAGTATAAAGCAAAAGAATAATTTATTCGGCGACGTTTCGAATAAAGAGAAAAATGCATCGAGATTGAGGCGCGCGGAGCGTGAAAGCCGCGTAGGTCCGATGCGGGAAAAGTGTGAAAAATAGGTTTTTCTGAAAAGCAATTTGAAAATTTCACACCTCGCCGTGAATTATCACTCTGTTTTCAACGACTTTCAGCGAACGGACCGGCGATAAATCTCTAATTCGCACTTTAGAAAACAAGGAGCGCGCGCGCGTACAAAATCGAATTTATGATAACTGGACTGGGAGCGAAAAATAATTTCCTCTCTTTTCTCTCATTCGTCTTCCTCCCGTGTCATTGCACAACGCGTCCGACGAGTTTCTCGTGTGGTTTATATATACACGCAGCTACGTACTTTTGCTCGGAACGACACGTCGCAACAGTCCCGCACGCACCATCTGCGCCTTGTGGCGAGGATGTGTCCGAGCTCGTGTACAGCTCGAGTCGAAAGTTTAATTTTTTTTCTGAAGTTTAACTTTTCTCGTTTCTACTAAACGTTTTGTAATGTTTCGTGTTAGAGATTAATAGACCCTATTAAGGAAAACTTTTTGTTTATTTTTGGTTAAAAATAAAAAAAATTTTACCGCATAATTAAAATAACTAATCACTATAATAGAAAATCATTAGTCGGTATTTAAGTGGTTACAAAACAAAATAAACAGCAGTAAATTCTAATCTCTGAGGCATAAAAAAGGGTTTACAGTAAGGCTTAAGTCCACTTCGTTTCGTATAGTTCCTCTTTCTAAGATCCGAACGCGTGCGTAATTGCGCCCGACAGATACGCCCTTCTCGCGACGTTGATGGCTAAAATCGGCTAAAAATCGGCTTATCGCGTAAGTGCCATTTGAGCGGGCTCTGCGGCCTTATCTCCTGCGTTCGTGCGCTTCCGACTTTCATTTTGTTGGCGAAACGTCGCGGCCGCTCCGAGACGACTGTAAATCACGGCGACGTTCGCGGCCCGGCTTAGGCGTACACACGTTGCGTCTCCTCGTTTTGCCGCGCGGAAAAATTTATGACGGCCAGCGATCACACCGGATATTAACCGCGGAAATTTTCATTTTGCTCGCCGGCAGTTTCTCCGTATCGGAATCGCATTATTAATCAATCTTATACCGAGTATGCTGCGTCAAAGTGTCACTGCTAGTTCTAGTCGCGAGATTGAAGTGGCAATTGTGCCGGTACGATCGCATAGTAATAAGCGTACATTATTGCCGAATTCACAGATGTTTATAATGCAAAGCAATCGTGTGAAAAGGGGTAAATTCGTATCGGACATAAATTTCCTATAAATCGACTGGAATTTATCGCCGCGATCTCGCGCGCGAATGCGTAAAAATGAGCTGTTCTTGCGTAAATTAAACTCGCCCACGGACACACCCAGGAACGCTTTTCCGATTTATTCAGCGAGGCTTACGCGCAGATAAGACTGTGCGCTGGATGTATATATGGGAGAAAGTTTTCGCGCGAAAGCTTCACATTGTGAGCGATTTTTTTGTTATCTCCAAATGGGCTGAGACGAAAATTGTTGGTAAACGCGCGAATGAATGCTTACAATCTTGATTTTCGTTGTTGCACGTTTATCGAAAATTCGTTGACGTTTCTATAGGACGGCGAGATTCCAGCAATATTTTGAATAGACTGATAAACATTTCAACCGAGTGCTCAATAAAATCCTCGTCGAAAATAATCATAAATTTCCTACTATTGTCACTAAAGAACGTATTCTTCTCTCGCAAAAAACAGAATAAAAAAATATTGATATAAATCGATCAGGGTTGCTCCAACTTCAATTAAATACCCCCATATCTTATCTCAAAAATATTACAACCGTCGAAAACCAAACGAGCGATCGCGGCTTTCAATAATAATTATATCGCGGTAAAAAGGCGGTGGGGTTGCACAGAACAAGCTCGAGCAAGAATTAAAACAAACACTCCCGTGCAGCCGACAAATAAAAAAAGGACACTCGGAGCTTCCGTATCGGGAGCCGATTTAAATTCCGGCGCGCGGCACGAATCGCGACGCGTCGATATAATTAGTCGAATATCTGGGCGACGAAAAATAGGGGGGCGGGGGGTGGCGATAAACGCATGCCGCGCGAGCGAGTCGAACCGGTCGAATTGGAAAAAGACGCGCCGGCTTATTTATTTTGCGGCCTTCGATTACGCTCGATTAATTGGGCCGCGTGTAGCTTTTACAGGGAGGCTCGATGAAAATCGCCCGATCAGCGCGGCATCGATCACGCGGTTTATTTTTTCGGGGTGGGGCAATTATATTTCGATGAGTCGTAAATTGCGAGATTAAGGGTCTGCAAATCTTTGTATAGTTTTAGAATGACAAGAACATTCAATTTGACTAATTCTCATTTAAAATATTATAATACTTATAATTTTGAATGGAGGAATTTTAAAAAGAAAAATATCGCATTTAAAATTATTATAGTCTTTACTGGAGCAAGAATAAACTCGAAAATTCAAAAAAAATTAGTATAGTGAGTATTTTTAAATACTTAACATTAAATTTTTCTGTAGAAACATATTAAACTTTAATGCATTTAAAAAATTTTTTCCTTTTGAGGTCATTCTTCTTATCACAGCTTCTTCAGATCGTGAACCTGGATAATTTTTTTAAAAATTGTTCTCTGGTAACTAATTATTCCGCAGACGAGGAAAAAACAGCATAACAGAGATGTAATGCTTTAATACGCGGTTCGACTCGAGTCGTAAGTCGTAGAGACTCGACGCGGCTTAGACAAGCGAGACTCGCATTGTGCAGGCAGCTCGTCGGGGTGCATTGACTCCCGGCAATTTCCCGGCGGTTTTTAAGCGCATAACAAAGATATTCGAAGCGGTGCGCGCGCGGAGGATTCGCCTTCGCAGAAAAGAGCCTCGCGCAGGATTTTACGAGCGAACTTGTATATTTCCTGATTTTTCCGGACGAACGAGCCTCCGCGCTCTCTTCCCCCCATTATACATACGGAGAGAGGGAAAACCTCGCCTCGGGTTTACAGTTACGCGCCGAGGAGTATACAGCGCAGCCTCGAAAAGTTTCTCGCCTCCGCGAGGTCTTCATCTTCTGCGGTGCGCGGATCCACCTCGCGCGCAATAAAAACTCCCGAGAGAGAGAGGCCCGCGGGAATGAAGTCGTTGAGCTCGGACCGGCAGGTGCCACCGTGGAGATAAACGTACTTACCTCGCGGATGCGATCGCGCGCAAATGAAACAAGCAATTTTTCGGAAATTCCCAACGGGCCGTTTAAAAAAATCGTTCGCGCTCATTTGCATCGAAATCGTCGGCCGGTTAAACGCTCCCCCCCGAAAAATCGCGAGGAATTCGCGGCGAGCGCGTAAATTCCTCGCGGGTCGTTACTGCCGAAAGTTCGTGCGGGGGCACTCGAATCAAATCGTCAATTTTCACTTGGTATAACGAGCAATCATACGCTCGCGTACCCACGGGGTGTACAGTTAGCGATGGTTGGGTTTAATGCAATTTTAATACGCGTCGTGCGGGAGAAACGTCGAAATCGCGCGGAAGAGAGATACGCGCGTACAACGCAAGAAAAAAAAACCGGAGAGTAAGAGAGAGATGCGACATTAATGGCACTCGAAGCTGCCCCCTTAATTACGGTGTACCGTTTGCTGCCCCCTTGTGTTTCCGAGGCGGCGCTGACGAACTGGGGAACGGATTTTCCGCGGCGCGGTCGATTCATCAGCTACGAGATCCGCTAATTGCCGGTCTCTAGATGCTCCGAGCGATCGGGCGCAATTTTGATTTTTCCTTATAATTTCAACTTTCCTGGGAGATCTTTTAATGCGTGGCTTGAAGACACCGCGGAAATTGATTTTACGTTAAAGAGATCGCTACGAGATTTAGAAAAAAAGGGACAAGCAGCTGACAAAACGCACCGGGCAATGGAATAAAATAATAAGCCGCCTTGGCGGTTCGCTCAGTCTGCGAGGGGAGTTGTATATAAAATTCTCGTATAACGGCGCTGCGTCGATCTTCGCGGCGGTGCCCAATCAGGGTTTTACACGCCGACGAGATCCGATCGCGCGGATCAGCCTCGAAAAACCCGCCGCCGCGGCGGCTCGTTACGCGGCAAACATGCGGCTTTTGCGGAAGGGAAGAGAGAACAAAGGGGTAGCGCGCTGCCGACTGCTGGTACTCGATTTGTCGGAGGCTCGTTCATTAATAATCGATTTATTTCTCGGATTGCGGTGGCGGGCCCGCGGCTTTTCCGCCTCCGCGGCAGCCCGGATTAACGAGGAATCCCTTCGTTCTGCGGCTTCTGACGTAATGGCTCGGTTAGTTTCACCTCTATACGCACGCGAATTATGGGATTTTTCTCATTTCACACAACAATTGCGCCTTCAGGTACTCGTTCTCAATTAAGATCTTCTAAACTTGCGTATTATAAATAACTGATTCTTTTTAGCGTTACGATTACACGATTTTTTTTATAGACATCGGACTGAGTTTGGGACGACACCTCCCTCGTGTTTTTCTCTCGCTTGAACGGCGCCGATGGTACATCCGGCGGACACGCGCCGCGGCCTGCATAATAATGTAATCGCAGTCTCCTTTTTTCTCGCGGCCCAAACGCGCGTCGACACTTTGCGCGCGTGATGCATCGCCGGCTCCGCGGTGGATATCTCGTCGCTTTTTTTTCGCGCATTAACGGGAGAGCCGATGTAATTGAATTAAAAAAGGAGTGATTAATAAGGCGGCGGTACCGATTTATTTCGCCAGCGCTCTCGTTTTCTCGCGCCTGGTCGAGCTTATAATTCTATCAGCTGGCATATTTAGGGGGTCACAAAATAATCGTTAAACTGTTCTTTCTAATCATTGAGAAATGAACCAATAATTTATTCCTTGTAAATCAAGGATCGTTTACCATCTTGAGGTGACAAAAAAAATTAGGAGGATAACAATACTGTAATCATCTCCGCGTATGACAACCTCTAGAGGTTTAATGCATCACCTAGGATGGATTTGCGAAAAAGAAACGATAGCGGCCTTTGTTCATTAAATCGGCGCGAATCGGTCGCCAATTTCTCATAGTACGCAAGCCCAGCGTGCGGAGTGTAAACACGCGGTCTTAGATTAATGCCGGCGGGCGCGTGGGAGTCGACGCTGGACAGGACGCGTTCGCGTTAATCTTCGCACGCGAGCTCGGCGATGAAAATTTAACGCGAATTTTCTCGTTCGCCCAAGGTTTTTACTGAATAACGCCGCAGCCGCTTGCACATTTATCATCGTGTTAGCAACTTCATTTTTCAAAACTGCCGGTATAAATTTATCGTTTAAATTTATGTGAATCGATTTAAATTTCTAATCGTCTCATTACTTTCATTAAAACTACCGTTAGCCTCAAATTCTCTAAAAAAATCTTTCAATCGAGATTGATCGAAAATCGCGTTAAACAAATCAAACGTACATTTTCTTAAACGCTGCAGTTCTTCAAAAATTTCCGTATAAATAACGATCGCAGTACCTTCCGTCAAGTGCTCCTCGTACATCGTTATCGAATACTTATGCACGCACGTGAAAAAAAAATGATTGCGAAGAAAAAGAGATCCGTTGTTCCTCTCGCACGCAGACAGCCTCACATGCTCCTCCCGTCTAATTGCACTTGGGCGATTTACCTCCGCCGACCGCACACGATACGGCCGCGCGCTCGCGAGAGAAAGTAAAGGATACATAAGGGGGGCCGACGCCGATGATTGGTCACCGGGCGAGAGCTATGAGAAAACGGCAAGCGAGATATGTATCGGCTCGCCCGCGCGCGCGCGCGGATTCGATAGGGCGACTACGTAATCGACGAGGAAACGCCTGAAAAACGAGCGCGCCGTTGTTTCGTGCAGCGCAGAGACGTATTTCCCGGGCGAGCGGCCCGTGTACGTGTGTGCGGGACTCGTGCGAGCCGCTCGACCCCGGAGAAACCGCGGCGTGCATATGCACCGGGGAGTTTGCATTCTGGCCGGCCCAAGAGCGAGTAACGCGATTATCGACGAGGCCGCCGATCCCTTTTGTTGCCTTCCGATTTCCTTACGGGTCTGATTGATTTTCCGTCTGGTGAACGCTTTTCTCGTTTTACTCGTTAAGAACGAATTTATACTGATTTTTTTTTTCAAATAAAGGAAACGATTCTTGCGATTATAAAAGTTTGTAAGATTTTTGTGTAAAAGGTTTAAGACAATGATAGCCGGGAGGCGAGGTGCTTCAAAGAAGCCCGACCTCGATCTCCTTTTTCGGCGAGCGTACGCGAGAGAACGCGGGCGAGGTAAATTACCGTGGCATTGTTGCACGCGCACCGCCATGATTTACGTTCCTCGTGCCGAGGTCGAATTCGGTCCAGTACGAGGCGTCTTCTTTGCACTTTTCGCTAAAGTCTTCAATTTTTTTTTGACTCACCGTTAAATTTGAAACAGCGGCGAGTTTCACGTTCAACGAAGATTTGCACATCTCAATAAGTTCCATTAAATTTTTTGTGACGCAAAATTTAGATTGATGATTCGCTGTATACACACTTTTGTATAAAAAAAGGATAATTCAATCAAGTTTTTATTCACGTACTTCGAGGAGACTCCTAAAAATAGTTGGGTTGAGATATCCGCAAAATGAAAAAAAAGTGTAAAATTTTCCGTAAACGTTGACGTGGCATTGTGAGCGGCAAAGTGTCCAAACCGTTAATTTAATAACGCGGTATCCCCCGAAAAAAGCTCGGCCGTTGCGGAGAATATTTTTGCCCGGTGTAATGCGCATCGCTATTAGGTTTCAGAGTTACCGCTGCGCCGGATGATTCACTCAGCGCAATCTAAATTAAGAAACTGTCTTTTTACATGCTGCTTTTTAGCTAGGAAAAAAATTAATACCGCCAATCACGCCCCAAAAAAATAGACAAGTTCGTCCAACTCGACTCTAATTCTTTTTTTATAAAAATTCGTTTACCATTCCGGTAACTTTGTGTACGCTAAACCTTTCCTACAAAATTACGCTACCTGTCCGCAGCAGCCTCATTTAATAATCGCGCGCAATCAGGATCCGGTCGACGACGGCGGCAAACGGAGCGCATCGCATTAAAAAAATTTCCTCGATTGCTTAATAGTTGCTCCGGCCCTTTTACTCCAAATGCGACGGGTCGCGTTCCCCCCATCCGAAAAGGCCAGTCGACGCGCGCGACCTGCACACGGCGACCGCCTCTCTCTCTCTCTCTCTCTAAATTGCGCTACACGGATAGGGGGCCCCGCGTCTTCGCGATAATAAGCCGGGACGGCGCGCGGTAATGAAAATCGCCCGTGTCCGGCGCGTTAGAAAAGCTCGCGGCGGAATTTGCGGAATTGAGTATTAAGCGCGACCATTAGCCTCGATTGTCGATTAGAACGTAAAATATTATACTTTTGAGCGAATGAATGACACCCGCTGCTTTCGGCGGTTCTCGTGCCGCTTTCAACGGGTCAATTGAATTTTATTGCTCGTTACGTTCCGTTTAAAATGATGAACGAGTAAATTTTTACGTTTTAAATTTAACTTTATCTTCAACCCGTTTGTTGATTTATACAACAAAGGCTCACGTAAGAAGTTACGTTGCATCACCGCGGGATTGTAAGAGAATAAAGAACGAATTATCCAGAGTACCGTTTGGCGATAAAGTAGGCAAAAACTTGTCGCGTACGGCGCGACCGTCCGACATCCAGTTCGCGCCGATCAAAAACCAGTCTTTGTTATCCGCAGCATTTCCGCCGAGCTTCAAAGGTGCGCACCGATCGAAAATTTCGCCGATCGCAAATCGATTACCCAGCTATTTAGGGCGATTTTTCAAGATCGCGCAAAAAAGGGGCGGCAATTTAACGTTCTTGACGAGAGCCATTAACTTATCACTCACGTAATACCTTTTTGCGCACAAACAATACGAAACGCTTACTTTGCCACGCTCACGCGGCACCGACACTGACCATTCACCAAACGAACGGGTCCGGGCAATTTTTTTCCCCTCCAGGAAATAACCTCAACCCTCATCAACCTCCTCTTGAACTCCAACGTTGACCGAGAGCGCAATGCCAACGGGTCGCATCCCCGCGACGACTTCGGCGAAGAGCTGCTCCCCCTAATTAGCCCGGCCGCAATTGCACCGATCGATCCGTCGCAATTAGCGCGCCCGCGACGACATTCGCCGGTGCGGCCCCCCTCCCCTTCGATCGTATCGACGGGGCCACCTCGCCAATTAGCGGTAATCGTTCGCGACGTTTAACGGCGTCCGCTTTTTCTGTGTCAGCCCGAAAAATCACGACGTCGACGGCGACCGCCGCTCGGACCCGATCAACGGTTTCGGCGCGGTTTTGTTTCCGCGCGCCGGACTGTGAGAAAAGGCGCGCGCGCGAAAGCGCGTACCCCAGCTTTCACCGGTACATTTTACGCGTTTTTAATTAACGCTCCTCGGAGAAAAGTATCGCCGGGCGGTTTTTCGCCGTATAGATTTCAGTGCGGCAATTTATCGAGGCATTCATTATTTAGCATTTCTTACCCCCGTTGCGTCACGCGCTCATGGGAACATTTTCTTTAAAGTATCGTCTGACCTTGATTATCAGCGTATTGTCCATCTCTAAATAAACGACATATTGATTTTTTTCCGCACGACAGTGATTGCACTTACTTAAATTGTTTTCAATCGCCTGCAGGTTTCACGGGCACGCAATGCGAGATCAACATAGACGAGTGCGCGGCGAACCCGTGCCTGAACAACGGCGTCTGCACGGACATGATAAACGGGTTCAAGTGCAAGTGCGCGGACGGCTTCGCGGGCGTCCACTGTCAGATCAACATCGACGACTGCGCCTCGTCGCCCTGCCGGAACGGCGGCACGTGCCACGACTCGATCGCCAAGTACACGTGCGAGTGCCCGCCGGGCTTCACCGGGGCCTCCTGCGAGACCAACATCAACGACTGCCAGTCGAACCCGTGCCACAGCGGCACCTGCATCGACGGCGAGAACTCCTTCACCTGCAGCTGCTTCCCCGGCTTCACGGGCAACCTCTGCCAGACGCAGATCGACGAGTGCGACAGCAATCCCTGCCTCTTCGGCGGCAGGTGCGAGGACAGGATCAACGGCTACCAGTGCGTCTGCAGACCGGGCACTTCCGGCAACAATTGCGAGATCAACGTCAACGAGTGCTACAGCAATCCGTGCAGGAATGGCGCTAGGTGCATCGACGGAATCAACAGGTCAGTTTCATTCTACTACTCTTTTTTACTTCCAAAAGAGGTTGGCACTAATTAGTGATTGGTAAAAGAGATTTCTCAAATCTTTAGTTCATTCAGAGTTTTCTTTTATTAACAGTAAGTTACCATGTGAAAAAAATTAAGTTTACAAGAAGTTCATGACACTACACTGGGCTGAATTATTCAGTTCGATGAAACATTATACAAACTGTTTAAAAAACTACCGTACTTAAATTTAAATAACAAACGTTAAAATAAAATTGAAAGATAGCCGTAGTTTGCTTATTTAAAATTCTACAAAAAAATCTAGTAGTTATAATTCGGCAAATCCTCAAACTTTACGTACACTTACTTCTTCCCAACTTATTTTTTTAACACAAATAAACTTCACAAGATTTTCGTAATATAAAAATTTTTCTTCCGGTAAGCTCGAACCTCCTCGACTAAGGTAGTCATTCTGCTTTCAGATACTCGTGCGAGTGCGAGCCGGGCTTCACGGGTCAGCACTGCGAGACGGACATCAACGAGTGCGCGTCGAACCCGTGCGCCAACGGCGGCCGCTGCATCGACCTGATCAACGGGTTCCGGTGCGAGTGCCCGCGCGGCTACTACGACGCGCGCTGCCTGAGCGACGTGGACGAGTGCGCCTCGAACCCGTGCGTGAACGGCGGCCGCTGCGAGGACGGCGTGAACCAGTTCATCTGCCACTGCCTGCCGGGCTACGGGGGTAAGCGCTGCGAGGCCGACATCGACGAGTGCGGCTCGAATCCCTGCCAGCACGGCGGCATCTGCAAGGACCGCCTCGACGGGTACAGCTGCCAGTGCCTGCCCGGCTACGCGGGTGTCAACTGCGAGACCAACATCGACGACTGCGCCACCGCGCCCTGCCAGAACGGCGGCTCCTGCATCGACCTCGTCAACGACTACAAGTGCGTCTGCGAGCTGCCGCACACCGGGCGCAACTGCGAGAACAAGCTCGATCCCTGCTCGCCCAACAAGTCAGTTTCTCGCTCGATCATATGCGTTATCTGTCAACGATTTGTTTCGCAGATAAAGTTTTTTTTAGAGATGGTAGTTGATTGTACTAATGATTGCTTTGTTTTGCGTACTTAGGTGTCTGCACGGAGCAAAATGTTCGCCGTCTTCAAACTTCCTGGACTTCGCTTGCACCTGTACCGTTGGCTACACCGGACGACTCTGCGACGAGGACGTGGACGAGTGCATTATGACATCGCCTTGCAGAAATGGAGCTACTTGTCGCAACACCAATGGCTCTTATCACTGCGTCTGTGCCAAGGGATACGAGGGTCGCGATTGTATCATTAATACCGACGATTGCGCCTCCTGTAAGTATTATTAAGAAAACACTTTTTCTCAACAAGAAAGTAGTAAGAAAAGGAAATGCTAAAATTTTCATAAACTTTTGCAGACCCTTGCCAGAACGGTGGTACATGCTTGGACGGCATTGGCGACTACACGTGCCTCTGCGTGGACGGCTTCAGCGGCAAGCACTGCGAGGTCGACGTTGACGAGTGCCTCTCGGCCCCGTGCCAAAACGGTGCCATCTGCAAGGAATACGTCAACTCGTACACGTGTCAGTGCAAGCTTGGCTTCTCCGGCATCAACTGTCAAACGAACGACGAAGACTGCACGGAGTCCTCGTGCATGAACGGCGGTACGTGCATCGACGGCATCAACAATTACACGTGCGTTTGCCGGCCGGGCTACACGGGCTCCAACTGTCAGTACCGCATCAACGAGTGCGACAGCAATCCCTGCCAGAACGGCGCCACGTGCCACGATCACATCCAGTACTATACCTGCCACTGCCCGTATGGCTTCACCGGCGAGCGCTGCGAGAACTACGTCGACTGGTGCGCCGAGTCGCCTTGCGAAAACCAGGCCACCTGCGTGCAGCATCGCAACAAGTACGAGTGCAAATGCTCGCCCGGCTGGACGGGTAAAGTCTGCGACGTCGAGATGGTCTCGTGCAAGGACGCGGCTCTGCGCAAGGGCGTGCCCGAGCGCCGGCTCTGCAACAACGGTACTTGCAAGGACATCGGCAACAGCCACAGCTGCCTCTGCAACGAGGGCTACACCGGTAGCTACTGCCAGACCGAGATCAACGAGTGCGACTCGGCTCCTTGTCAGAATGGCGCCACTTGCCGCGACCTCGTCGGCTCCTACCAGTGCGACTGCACCAGCGGCTTCCAGGGGCAGAACTGCGAGCTCAACGTCGACGACTGCAGCCTGAATCCCTGCCAGAACGGCGGCACCTGCCACGACCTCATCAGCAACTTTAGCTGCTCCTGCCCGTTCGGCACCGTCGGCTTCATCTGCGAGATCAACCTGGACGACTGTGTGGTCGGCGCGTGCCACAACAACGGCACCTGCGTCGACAAGGTCGGCGGCTTCGAGTGCAAGTGCCCGCCCGGCTTCGTCGGGCCGCGCTGCGAGGGCGACATCAACGAGTGCCTCTCGAATCCCTGCGCCGCGCCGGGGACTCAGGACTGCGTCCAGCTGATCAACAACTACCTCTGCAACTGCAAGCCCGGCTACATGGGTCGCCACTGCGAGGTCGAGGTCAACTTCTGCGACAGCTCGCCCTGCCAGAACGGCGGTGTCTGCACCGCCGAGAAGGCCGGCCACACCTGCGTCTGCCCCGCCGACTACTACGGCCACAACTGCGAGTTCTCCGGCTCGTTCTGCGACACCGAGCCCTGCCTGAACGGTGGCACATGCCGCGTCACCGAGAGCAGCGTGGGCTACCGCTGCCACTGCCCACCGGGCACGGCGGGCACGCACTGCGAGATCGACGCCAGGGACGAGTGCCTCAGCAATCCGTGCCAGCAGCCCGAGGCCATGTGCGAGAATCTCCTGGGCGATTACGCCTGCTACTGCCCGCCCAAGTGGACCGGCAAGAACTGCGAGATCTACGACCCGAACTACCGGGGTGGAGTGTTCGGCAGGAGGAAACCAAACGGGCCCAACATCATGAACGCCTACGACCTCGACTTGGAGAGGGAGAAGAAGAAGTGCATCGAAAACAGATGCGAGGAGAAGTCGGGCAATCATCGTTGCGACGAGGAGTGCAACCGATACGCTTGCAACTTCGACGGTAACGATTGTTCGTTGGGTATCAATCCCTGGAGGAACTGCACGGCGCCCATCAACTGCTGGGATGTATTCATGAACGGAGTCTGTGACGAGGTCTGCAACAACGCACAGTGTCTCTTCGATGGTCGGGACTGCGAGAAAAGGCTCGAGCCTTGCAAGTGAGTATTTTTATCCAAAAATATTTTATTTTAAAATGAAAAAAAAACTAAGAATTTAATCTAATGATGCTGTTTAATTTACAGTCCCATCTACGATGCCTACTGCCGTAAACATTACGCCAACGGCCACTGCGACTACGGATGCAACAACGCCGAGTGTAACTGGGACGGTCTCGATTGCAACGACGAACCGCCGTCACTCGCCGAGGGTGTCATTTCCGTGGTTGTTCGCATGGACATGCAGACATTCCGGCAAAACATCGTGGGCTTCCTGCGCGACATGGGTCACGAACTGCGCACGACCTTGCGCGTCAAGCAGGACGAGCTCGGTCAGGACATGATCTACCCGTGGAAGCGCGATCGCGAGCCAACGATACAGACCAACTTCTTCGGCAGGCCGACTAACATCTATACCGACAAGCAAACTGGCGTGGTCGCTTACCTCGAGATCGATAACCGCAAGTGCACAACCATCGTCGGAGCAGTCTGCTTCCCCACGGCAAACGAAGCTGCCGAGTATCTGGCCGCTACTGCGTCGAAGCATTCGCTTTCTCGCAACTTCCCCATCGAGAAGGTGGAGAGTGTAGTAGAGCCCAATCTCGACTATCCGGACACGCCTACGAACTTCAAATATGTGTTCATCGGTGCGGTCATAGTCATACTCATAGCCACGCTGGTCGGTGTGCTCGTCACTGCCCAACGACGTCACCCCGGCAAAATCACCACCTGGTTCCCCGAGGGCTTCATCCGCAATTCCGGCGGTAGCGTGCAGCGTCGTCGCTCGCGGCGTCGCGGTCCCGATGGCCAGGAGATGCGCAACCTCAACAAGCAGCCGCCGGGCAGCAATTGCATGGACTTGGATGTGGGCAACGTGCGACCGCGGCAATGGTCCGACGACGAGTCCGACTTGCCGTCCACGAAGCGCATTCGCGCCATCGAGCCCGGCTACGCGAGCGACCACACCGTCGTCACCGACTACGAGGAGGCCGAGCCGCGCGAGTGGACCCGGCAACACTTCGACGCCGCCGAGGTAGCCAACAGACCCGAGGCCGGCATACTCACTCCGCCGAGCCTCGAACACGGACAGGAAGTCGACCCCCGCGGGCCCTGCGGCATGACTCCGCTTATGATAGCGGCCGTCAGGGGCGGCGGCGTCGACACCGGCGAGGAGGAGGATGAGAATGACGGCGCGGCGGCCGTCATTGCCGATCTCGTTGCGCAAGGCGCCGATCTCAACGCTACCACTGAAAAGAGCGGCGAAACGTCGCTGCATCTAGCTGCCAGGTTTGTACCACCGACTTTTTTCCGCCACCGATCAATGTTGCTAGAGCGACGAAATCTAAGGTAAAATCTTTTTTTGTTCTTACAGATACGCAAGGGCGGATGCCGCCAAGAGGCTGCTCGACGCCGGTGCCGACGCGAACGCGCAGGACAACACCGGTCGCACGCCGCTTCACTCGTCCGTTGCCGCGGACGCGATGGGCGTCTTCCAAATACTGCTGCGCAATCGCGCGACGAATCTGAACGCTCGCATGCATGACGGCACGACGCCGCTCATACTGGCGGCGCGTCTCGCGATCGAGGGTATGGTGGAGGATCTGATAAACGCGGAGGCGGACATCAACGCGGCGGACAACTGCGGCAAGACGGCGCTTCACTGGGCCGCGGCCGTCAACAACGTCGACGCGGTGAACGTGCTGCTGGTGCACGGGGCGAACAGGGACGCCCAGGACGACAAGGACGAGACGCCGCTGTTCCTCGCGGCGCGCGAGGGCAGCTCCGAGGTCGTCAAGGTGCTGCTGGATACGTTCGCCAACAGAGAGATCACCGATCACATGGACAGACTGCCCAGGGACGTGGCCAGCGAGCGGCTTCACCATGATATCGTCAGACTGCTCGATGAGCATGTGCCGAGGTCGCCGCAAATGGTTTCCGTTATACCCAATGGCTCCCTCATGGGTAAGTTTCCTTGTAAGTTCGACCAGACCAGTTTACTTTATTTATCTCGAAGAGACAATCGCTTTTCAACGATCGGTCTAACGCTTTTCATTTTTAAATTTTAGGCTCGCCGAACCACTCGCAGCTTATAACGCATCCGACGGTGATCGGGGGCGCGCCGAAGCAGTCCAAGTCAAAAAAGCGGTCGAAGCCAGGCTCGGGCAATCCGAACAGCCCGGAGTCGGAAAACGGAGGAGGCGCGGCCTCGGTGCGGCGAAAACCCTCGGTAAAGAAGCAGCCGCCGGCGAAGCGCGGCGCCCAGCCCAACCCAAATCAGGAGCTGCCTCAGGGCGCGGAGGGCGCCGAGGGCAACCTGCCCAGCCCGTACGACAGCGCGAGCCTCTACAGTAACGCGCTGCCGCCCATGATAGCGGCCACGCCGACGCACGCACAGTCGACGGCCGCCCAGCAGGCGGCCGTGGCGCAAGCCGCCGCCGTTGCCGCAGCGGCGGCTCAGGCCGCGAAGCAACCTCCTCCATACGAGGACTGTATTAAAAGTCAAACGATGCAGCAACAGCAGCAGCAGAACAGGTAATTAATCAATTCTACTTCCCGTCTAAGTCCCTGCCTTTGAATATCTCGTGAATTGTTTAAGATAAATATAAATTTTTCATCGGTGATTAATGTGACAATGTTTTTGTTTCTGCAGTTTGCAGCAGCAGCTGAGCCACTTGACGGCGGATGGTTTCACGAGTTACGGTATGCCGAATTTTCACGAGCAGCTGCTGGCAGCGCAGCATCAGCAACAGCAACAGCAGCGACAGCAGTCAAACGGCCCAGGCAGTATGGTCGTAAATACGCTGTCGCCGCCTTACAGTAATCAGTCGCCGCCCCACTCCGTCCAGTCCAACATGACGCTGTCGCCGCAGGCGAGCTACATGGGCTCGCCGTCGCCGGCCAAGAGCCGGCCCTCGTTGCCCACCTCGCCCACTCACATCGCGGCGATGAGGCAGGCGACGCACCAGAAGCACGGCGGCATGCCCCCGGTGGGGTTTGACTTCGAGAACCTGCCCTATCCCCAGCAGCAGATGCAGCCTAGCCAGCAGCAACAGCAGCAGCAGCAGCAGCAGCAACAACAACAGTTTCAGCAGCAGCAGAGCCAGCAGCAGCAGTACTACCAGTACTTGACGCCCCCCTCGCATCACTCGGGCCCGGACGTCACGCCGCAGCACCTGATGCAGGCGCCCGAGAGCTTCCCAACCCCGTCGCCCGACAGTCCGGGACACTGGTCCTCGAGCTCGCCTCACTCGAACAGCGACTGGTCCGAGTGCATGGCCTCGCCCCCGAACGCCTACAGCTCGGCAAGCGTCGCCGGGGGACGCCAAGGCAATAAAGGCTCCGAGGCTATTTACATCTGAGAGAGTAGATAGCCACTAATTCTAAGAGTTTTTTATTATCGGTGATATGACCAATATTTCTCAGTTTTTTTGTAGCAACCAATATTTAATTTTACGTGGAACTTGCTTCCTATACAGAGCATTAAAATATTGAGTTAAAAAATATTTCAAAATTTGAATTTTTAATTTTTTTCAAGTCATCAATACTTAATTTTGGCAGTATTATATGTATAACGTTTTATTTAAAAAGAAAACCCTTTCATTTTATAAATCATCACGAAGTCAATCGTGTCTAATTTTTTTCAAATGACTATTTTTCTAGAGAATTGTACGATAGTATCTCAGAGATTTAAATGTTAAATATGGTGCCTTTAAAAGTTGTCTGAGGAATATTTGAGGAATAGTAGTATGTAATAACTTGTAATATTTAAAAAAATGTTGGCGCGCCAGAGCCTATTTTTTTTTTAGGTAAAGTAAAAAAAATTGGGGAATCTGCGTTTTTCCCCTAAGCAATTAAACAAAAATCTTATGTATAAAAAAAACAAATGTATGTGGTTTTTTTTATACATTATGCCCCGAGGTAATAATTGTGCCTTTACTAATACGAAGAAGTTGGAGCAATTTAGGTTTGGAGAATCTTTTACTGTCCATGACCAGCGTCACAATCCATACGTAAACATTCCATTTTTGTATGGGGATACTATTATTCTTTCTTTTTTTCAATGTAAATTTGCGATTGTTAGCTTACATTCTTTAGTATTATATTATAATCTTGTAATCCAGGTTAACATTATAAGCTTTCAGCTTCATTCCATCGTTTTTTATACTACAGATGACGCTCGTTGGCGGTAAACACATTCTCTGAACTTAGTGTGCTCCGTAGCTGGATAAACGATGTGCGTTTCTCGTTTTTATTTTGACAAAGAGCGAACAGCAAAAAACGTGTTCGATTTGCATAATAAATTTGCGTTGTGTCGTAGATTTGTTGCGAGAGAAAAGATGCATTTTTTGTTCTTTTGAGACATGAATGTTTATTATTATTTTTTTCTATAAACGTTGGCGGCCAACAGGATTCGATTCTAAGGCTTGCCCTCACTGTGTCTCCCTCGGGAACAAAGTAAATTTGTAAATACTCTTTATTTTCTACTCTTTATATTATACAAATATGCCTTAACGACTACTTTTTAAATGTAAGATTATGTCTTTTCTCTCGATTTTTTGTACAAACTGTTTTTACATATATTTCTTTTTTATATCACGCAAATGTCATAAGGCCGAACGCTGCTTATATTTTGCGATTGAGGAGCGTTTAAAATTATAATCAATTATTATTAATTATTATTAATATTATTATATTATCATTATTATATTATATTATATGTATATTATATTATATTATTATATTATGTGTAAAAAGTACTGAGTTTTATTCGTAATAACTATTGCCGAAGTGAAATAAGTTTACTATAGTCCTATTACAACCCTGCTCCTATATTGAATCCCTATCTATATTTTATAAGTTATATCTCTTTGCAGATATAATAAAAATAAAAGACAATTTTAACATTCAAACGATAGGGTTGTATTACTGTTCTACTGCGCTATGCTTTCGCGTTTTTTATTCCTTATATAATAAGCATAGGTACTTCTTGTGTATTTCAACTGATTTTACACAACAATCAAATTGTATTATAGCAATAAATAATAAAAATTTTAAAATAAATTTTGCCTTTGTCCAATCCTTTTGCTTGTTTCCATTTAACAATCGACGAATCCATTTCAATTAAGTATCAGATCTTCTATGAATTATCTTAACTTAGAGCACTTTATGTGGTATTATTAATATTAAAATAATAAATTATTGAATATCTTTCTGACAAATGCATTAATCTTGTTTTTAAATTTTATTTATTTTTTCGTATGTACATACCTATATGTAAAATATTATCTATCTATTCTATATTGTATCTGTAACATTGGATAAATAGGAGTACAGCAGATGGATGCGAGTGTTTTGTGCGTTTTCTATGGGAATTTTTTGTTTGTTTTTTTTGTTCTGTAATTTGTGTCATTATTTATTTCGTTTATCATGCAATTTGCTCCATTATGGATGTTTTTTATGATGCAATTTTTTTACATTCTTTCATAAATGATTGGAATAAATTAATATGAAGAGAATAATAATAAAAAAGAGAATAATAAAAAATAAATAAAATATTTCAATGTGTGGACTCATCAGTGGAGCACTAGCAGCCCTTCTCCAGACCTAGCCAACCACGAAGGGCTGTTAGTGCTCCACTGATGAGTCCACACTAGCAGTCTGGGACAACGTATTTCGTGTTGCTTTTAATTGATAACAATGAAATTATAATTATTATAAATACACATACAATCAAAATATATTACATATATTTATCAGTAACGTATGCATTGATATTAAATTTTGATCAACAGATATCTATAAATCTTTAGTTAAAAGTCACGTACGAGATAATCATCCTGAAGATTAGTAATTGAGATATTGAAAATTAATTGTCATCAGTACTGGCTGGGCCAGTGTGGCGAAAGTAATCTAATAGTGCGGTACAGAGAATTTTAGTACTAAGTTTTGAATAAATATCAAAATGAAATACATTAATTTTAGTTTTACAATTACGTGTATTATTATCATTTCTCTCATTTCTGCAGGATTAAGTAAAGAGAGTAACGTATAGATTTATAATTATTTTTATAATATTAAAAGTTCAAAATATACTTTCGTATTAAGATATTTTAATTGCAATTATATCTAAACTATAATAATATTACAATTATGTAGTATAGTTACAACAGTTTAATTGGAAAACTTCGCGATGCTGATAACTTTAGTCTAGATTTTATTCTTTTTATTAAATAATTTGTATTTGAAACAAATATTTTTGATGTACAAAATTAAAATAAGTAATATTAATAAAATATTAATTACTAATTTTTAATAAGAAATTATATTCATGAAGAATTATTTATAATAAAAGATAATTACGAAGGAAACAACCGATTATTACATTATGTGCAACTAAAATTTAATTAAGATGTGTATAAGTTAATACAAGTATTTATTATTACACTATACCCTCACATAACATGATTAAGATTTTTAAGGCTGCAATTTTTAAGGTTTTTGTCTATAATTTTTTTATAAAATTAGCAGCCGACGAGAACTGTGAACTGTTTTTCGAAAATGGCGAAAAATTAGGATATTTTGACTGGCAGTTTGTAGTTACTTTGCCACAAATTGACGATACTACAAAATCCGGTACGAAAATTTTGAAGTATAAGTCTGAAAATATAGACCGTGTAAATTCTGTAACGAGCCCTGCAGAAGACTACTTCAATGTAGATTTAAATGATGACAAAGATTACTTTTATATTGAGGTGAACAGTTATTTTGCCCAATACGAAGAGCGTGAGGTAATTAAAAAAAGTAGTTTTATAGTAGATAATTTAAATCATGCAATAATCATAACTAATCCTAATAACGATTTTAGACTTTAACAGAATTTGAGATTGAAGTTAAATTTGATTGCAAGAATGGACGATCCAGAGAAATCGTAAGTTTTTCACTTTTTTCCATTATCAATCAGTTTTTACGAATGTACCATTTTTTTCAGAAATTTAGACTACAAATAAAAGACACTAACAATCATGCTCCAGAATTTTTGAAAGCACCTTACACGTTCAATTTACCTATGCCGATTCCTATGGACTACGACTTTGAACAACTTGGTAAAATTGTAGCTCGGGATATTGACCTGACAAATGAACGCGTTACATTTGCCTTTAAAAAGGACGATGAAAGCAGTAAAGGACTTTCGATCGCACCTAATGGAAGAGATAATAAAAATTTTCCAGCAAAATTGATGACTTTAGGCACACTCGATTTAGAAAATGACGTAACTTTTGTGATTTATGCAACGGTATATCTTTCTCTTTTTACAATATACTAAATATTTTAAAGTTTTTGCTTCACTGTCGATAAATGGTATCTTGCCAGAAGGTTTTGACACTTTCATACCAACGGAGTCTTACTGAATAAGGTCCACGGATCGATTTAAGGCAAAACGACTATATTTTTTATATTTTCTTGAAAATAGTTTGTATTTTTTTGGGACTCGCAAATCAAGAACGTCAATACATTTTTGGAAAAATGCGTCGTTAATAATCTTAAAGGAATCCTCGATTATGAAAATCGATTATATAAAAAAGCTGTAAAAATCTTCTGGCTATGCAATTAATTATCATATGCCTCCATTGATTTGTTTAATAATAACAAGTTAATGTATTTTTACGCAAATTAAAGTATTTCGTAAATTTATCTAATTTTATAGGATTCTGGTGAACCGTCTTTAACAACAAATACAACTATAACCATCATTGTTGACAAAGGGAATTCAGCACCTCGATTTTCTCAAGCACTTTATACTGCCGATCTTAGAAAATTATCTTACGACAAGGTACAGAAGTTATTGAATATTCATTGAAAAAAATGTATCTAAAAATAATTTCTTTACCATCAGATCGAAGAAGTAGCAGTGAATTTTACGCAAGGGGTCATTACGTTAGAGCGCGGATACGAAGGAGTTCGATCATTTGAAATTAGTGGAGTTTCGGAAGGTATTTTTTGTAATTACGTCGACATATCTAAAAGTTCTGTATTGCTGCTTAGTACTTAATAGGGTTTCATTAAATCTTAATTTTTTATTGCAGAAAATAAGAAACACTTAAAACTAACACACACTGGTACTTTACGAAAGTACAACATCGAATTGCAGTTGAAACTTGTAGATTTAACGGAGAAATTTTTAAGTCAAGGGGTTCTCTCATTAATTGTAACGGTAAATAATAAACTTTTTTTCCCATTTATTCTGAAAAATAGTTCATAACATTTTTTAATAAATAATTTCAAATAAATTTAGGCTGTAAAAGATAACGTGAAAACTGAAACTGCTCTTCAAATTCTCCTCCCAGGTAAATTATTATAAAAAAATATCAGTAAACAACTCAAATAATAATTTCAAAATCGCAGACGAATGTTTTATTAAACATTAAATTAATTTTTAGAAGTGAAGAGTAATATCGAGAGCAATATCACGCCTGAGGTACCAAAAAGTGAAGAAAAAACTGCCGACAATGATTCAACAAATGGTTACATGATTGCAACAATCATACTGTCTTTAACTGCTGTAGGTCTTTTAGGAGGTGTTATCTATTTGTTTATTAATAGAAAGGAATAGATACGCAAAGTAAATTTTATTATTTTTAAGCAGTCAATGTACAAAGATTATATAAAGAAGTTATAATCTTTTATAGGCCTTATCAAATCAAAGTATCGAACCTTTGTATATAGATTTTGATCTTTATTCGCCTGAACTTCTGGACAATAAAAATATGCACTTTATAAAGGTATTAAGCTTCCATAATTATTCGATTGAAATGTGTAAAATAACTACAGGTCTGTTAGGATGTATTATCTATTTGTTTATTGTCAGAAATTATAGACTTTCACAGAGTCATTTGCATTACATTCAAATAGTCAATGCAGTTCTATGCAGTGTTAAATATAACTGTAACTATTGAATATTATTATTGAATGTTCTTTTAACAATAACTATTGCATGTTCTTTTCTTCTGGGAAAAAGTACAAAAATGGTTTTCCTAGTTGTGGATTTCAATTTCAATGTTCTGGAAAATGAAATTTGTTTTTTCCATTAAGGGATTGACGATTATTGATAAAGATTAGAGTAACACTTGGTCTTCTGTATAATGAAGGCCGTTATTGATGTACACGTTGCAAGCTAAATAGAAATCCTCGCATATTGTCACGTTTGATCGACGTAATTAGATATGCTTAGGAGTAGAGTAGAGTTAGTTATTCAAGAAATGCAAAGCTCTTAGTAAACTATTGTACTTGAATTCTATTCAAGTCTAATGGATGTTTTAATGTCCTGTAAGTTTCATGCAGTGGTTTTTATTTCCGCTTTGCTTATTCTTATTATTATAACGTTTAATCGTTGATTATTTTTATTCAATGTTTTAGATATTTTTATCAAGAATGTAACAACAAAACCAGCAATCCATGAATATTTATTGAAAATGTATTCACGGCATTTTAACTTAATAAGTTTTATTACTAAAAACTACCAATAAAAAAATCCAAACTCACTTCAATTAAAAATAAAGTGCACGATGCGCAGGAACATCAGTACCTTTTTGATGCACACACAACCAAGCAACAATCTCAAACGGCTTCCTATAAAAAATTAGTGATTCAGACTGAGGAGCAGAATGGATTGTCAACACACTGTTTATCACACATTCCATAAAGAAATTTAAATGAAAAAGAGCTGTCATTTGCCGCGCGCGGGATTACGACACATCTCGTGTACCAATGCGCTTATTCAAATCGATTCGCGCGCTTTCATTGTCCATGCGCCGTGCGAGCCGCATTCTTCGGTATTGTTTAAACAAAACCATTGTCGGCGCGCGACCTTTACCTGAAGATCTGCGCAGGAGAAATCGGACGATTGCTCCCGACGTAAGATGAAGGAAATCGTTTCCGAGCAAATCGCACGTTTTATTTGCATAGGCATTTTGCGAATTACGTGTAATTGTGATGATTATTATTTTTACTAGTATACTTGTTAGTCGAAAATTATTTAATTGTTTAAATGGAATATGTAGTTACAGTTGAAAATATTTCCTGTTTTATTGTAGTATATTATGCATTTATTTCTGAAGAGTAAAGTACTCTTTCAAAAAAGGTGTAGAGTGTATGGAAATCTTAAATATAATGATAAGGGATTATAGAGAGTACTTAAATGTCATAATCGTTTCTAACACTTTACACTTCAAGAAGAAAATCCATTCATGCTGAAAAAAACAATCCAAAATTCGATCTAGTATTTACTTCCTGAAGAGGATCAAAAGGCTATATGTTCCTACAAATAAGGGTACATTCAAAAACTATATCAGAAATATCAAGGAATCGTTTGTTAAATGCAACTTATACGTAGGCAAAATATGATTTTACATAGCCGATTTTAAAAAGACGCGCGCAAAATCGCACTTTGCGCATGGAGCGTCGAAAAATGAATTTCATCAAGAAAATCACTTAATCCACATAAAAACCATTCAAAAATAAAGTAAAAGAAGACGTAAATAAAGAGCGCAGCGAATCCCAGGGCCCAACTTCCGGAAGCTCCGCGCCTGGCCGCGACCTCAGGCGACGACGGCGCCGCGCGCGCGTCCCGCCGCGCGGATCGGCCGGCTCGCGGCCAGTCGACGACGGCACTGCTCGCGGCTCGCACACCCACCGAGGCGCCTCCGCGAACACGCAGCGTGCGCGCGGAATCGGCCAAGTCCCTCTCGCTCGGTGCAGCCTGCAGGCCGCTCGAAAGCATCGTGTAGCTGGACAGGTTAGAATTCACGGCGCTGCGACGAAGGCGCGAGTGCTTTTTGGAGCGAATTGCCGCGGGCGCACACACATAGGTAAGGGTAGGGAGGGCGGGATTATTTTTAGTACCGGGGAAACTGGTACTGCAGTTCGGTGTCTTTGGAAGCGCGAGGAGGCGAGTGGAATGCTCTGCGGTGTGCACGGGATCGTTGCAATCGAGAAATGACACGGAGTCGATGATCGTAGGAAGTCGTAGGAAGAACGAGGGGAGAGGCTCGAGTGCGAATGTTGCGATGGGAGCTGCGAAAAGATTGTGCGCGGACTGACAAGGCTGGGAGCGACTTGTAGTAATTTCAGATCGGTAATGAAGTGTATTAAAGTTTAATGGATTTTTGTTTAGTCATCGATATCTTTAGTTGCTAGTGCTTTTTAAATTCATCTACTAATTATGAAGGTAAAAATAAAGTCAGTTATTAATTTCACACTTTGATTCTTTATAGTTCGTCCATTAATTGATTTACGAAACTAATCTAAAATTCATTAATTGCAAAGTAAAGTAAGCAAAAGGTAATTAATGTGGTCATTTTTCATATCAGCCAGCAAGAACGAAAAAAAAATAGACTGACACCAGAAATCAATACATCAATCACACTAACTCATTAAGAAGCAATCTCGAAATGAAATCGCATTGATAGTCCAAAGTCGTCAAGCTCGAACTTTCACTCCTGGAAAACGAAGCTCTCCCGATACATTCCATGTGCAAACGCGACGACCCAAGTCACCGCTGTACCATCTTTTTTTCAAGTCTTCGTTTTTTCTTCTTTCTGCTTCTACGCAGATGTGATTTAATCCATTTGATTATAAACCAAGTAATACAAGAGTCTCGAACGTTCGTGGTATATACTCATCAGTAGGAAGGACGATCAAAATAAACCTATATTTTTTAGTAATTAAGCGTTTATTAGTGGATTAAAAACCAGACTATAATAATTGAGTTGACTCCGGCGAATTTTAACGTGAAAATATCGAACTTTGCAATAAAATTTATGAAACTTGAATCTATTAAAGTAAGAAGTGAATGAAAATGCCAGCAACGTTTTTGGTTAAAAATATGGTACAAGCCATAAATTAAATCTAATAGTAATTAAATATTACATGAATTTTACACTTTTAAAATAGATCCTAAATTTTCATTTTATTTATTTAAAGACTTCTTATCAAGAATTTCGTACATTATGAAACAAGCTTTTATTATGCATCAAATTTGTGGATCTTTTTAGGCATTAATAATTCCAAAAAATATATAAAGATTTATACAATGAATATATAATAACATCTGCTAAAATTTGAATATTCCACAATAATTTCCCTAGCAGTTTGACCGGCGACCTGCCCAATAACAAAACTGCCAAAAAAACGCTTGCAGTTTGTCCTTTCCATCAGCGCTGCTAAACTTTTATTTTCGCAGCCCGCAAAATTCGCCGGAGCCACCTTGGATCAAAGAGGTCCGTTCAATCCAGCCTTTTCCTCGGCCGCGATCGTCGACGCAAATCATTCGTCGGCGCATCCGCCTCGCCATGCGAAAAAACGCCTCGGCGAGCGAAACGCACGGCCCGGAGGGGACTGCACTCGCGCGCGCTAACGGGAGGCAGGAAGAAAAGGCGAGATGGGCGCGGCGTCAGAGGGGAGCAGTCGGATAAATCGGGGCCCCGCGCGGATGCACGCACACACGTAGACGCGTTTTACCTGTTGCGCGCGCGCGCGCCGAGCGATCGGAGAGAGGTGGGGCGCGCGCGCGCGTAGGTCGCTCGCGGACCAGGTGCCTCGTGACATAACAGCTAATAACGAGAGAGGCCCCGGTGTGCTCCGTGATTTCAAGGATACAGCCGTCTTTTTTTTCGTCGCGTTTTCAGGCCTCGTTTGAAAGAGGCGCGCTTCTTTTTTTCTCCTTAGCTCGCCGGCGGGGAAGTACGTGCCCGAATTAAGATTTGATGGGCGTGAATCATGGGTGATATAATTTTTTACGCGCGCCGGTGCCGATTGCGCCGAAGGTTACGGGGATCGTGTACGCTTCGAAGTAGGAAGTCGTTTGGAAAAAAAAAGTTGTCTTGAACCTGAAAGATTTTGGTTTTTAGATACGATCTCTTCCGTTTTTGCGGTATGTTTGTAATGATTTGTTATTGTGCGCCAGTTTCTCACGGTTTCTTTAAAAGCGCGCAAAAGTTATTTCCCTAAGTCGTTATCGGTACGGTAATTAGGAGTTTTCTGGTCGAAAGTGTTAAAAACGAATGTTCGTCTAATGCTACGAAGGTGAATCACTGAGAAAATTGTGTTAAATAGTATAATTGCGTCAGACGTAATTATAAACAAGTCTCTTTATTTCGAAGAGATTAAGCATCATTTTCTTAGTCAGCACGTTCTTCACAAATGATCAATAAACTATATATAAAGTTATCGAATCGGCTAAAAATGCCTTAGAAATTCTGTTGCTTCTTTCATTAAATTTTCGTCACGATTTTAATAACGACAAATTAAGAAAAATGTATAAATAACGCTTGAGCACCTGCAATTACAATGAGAAAATCTCTGGCTATTGTCAGCTCGATGTACAAATAAGGTTTACCATCGCATGAAAAAGTTTTCCACGGTAAATAACAATTTCCTAAATTATACCTTACTTACTATACAGTGGTTACCTCAAATTTAATCTCTTCATTTTTTCTCTACAATCCAGTATTACTTCTATATTATAGTTTTCCAATCCATACAATATATGATTACCAATCTTAGTGCGCAAAAATATCCTGGATGTCCTCTAACCCAAATATGCACTCTATCGCGCCATAAAGATAAAAGTAGCTTATAGCGCGGCAATCGAACCAGCCGCGCGCGGCGCGTGAAAATTCCGAAACGTCAATTATTCGACGCGCCGCGACGAAGCGACGATGAGAAACCAGACTGGTTAAATAGAGACACGCAGCGCGGAAATTGTATCCACGCCCATCCTCTTGATGAGATTCCGCGTTAATGAGACCCGGCTCTGTACGCCGCCGATCGCCCCCCTTCACGTATTATTAGCTTTCTCTCGGTCCGATCGCACGACTTATCCACCACTTCCCAGGCAATGCGGCTTCCGAGTTTATTTTCGCGGATCGATCACTTCATGTTGAGAGAAGTGATGTAATCGTGTACTTACTCGTCCTTCCATTAAGGTGGTTCTTGATTAAGTTACAGATTTTCCAGAAACAATTGTTAACATCATTCTTAAGTAAAATTCGATTATGTGAGTGTGATATATTTTGAAAAGATGTATTTTATAAATCAAAAAATAAATATTTCAGTGTGTAGGGGCTTAATTTATATTCTAAATAATTGTTTATAAATTAGCTTTGAAAAAGTTATGAAATAGATAGATGAATTAATTTGAATAAGAAATAAAACGAAAAGTAAAAGCTACCATCACTATAAATCTTTTTCTTTGGACAAAGTTTTGATTTTTAATCTTTTTCCAGTTTCTAAAATAGAACTTTTCGACATTTATGATCATCACTCACATAATTCGATATTAATTAAGTACGTTAAGAATTTTTTTTCTTTAAAGATTCTACCTCGGGGAAGAACCACCTTCAGTAGCTCGTAAACCTATATATAAAATTGTTTCTTCCCAATTAATGTTGGCTTTCGTAATTTTTACCACAAAGAGTAATAAATTCGCGTTATTCTGCGCCGTAGCCGGCTATTTACATGCGTGCACAAAAGAGGATGAATTAATGGGTTTCACGGCTAATTAGTCGCTCGCATGGCGCCACGACGATTAATCCTTTACTCCTTGCATCGGGTTTATTAGCCGAGTGCATTGTGTCTTGTTCGTCTTTACGGAGAAGAGCGTCCAGTTTTGAAGAACCGGACGCTTACTAAGCCGCATAATTATACTTTTCAACGAGCGCATCGTTGCTTGTTGCGTCCACGCCGGGGCAGTGCTTCTTGGATTTATGTAATGGTACTTGCAATTTCGTCTCCTTAAACAGTTTCTTTGTTTGCTTGGCTTTTTTACTTTTTGAATTGAGCAAAGACAGTTGCTGGTAAAATTCTTTTTTTGCCAAACTTCAACTGGACTGTTGGACAAGTGGTGAACGGAATTTGAAATATAAGTAAATGAATTTAAAATATTTTACTTATTTTATTTTTATTAATATGAAGTTGGGTACGACAAAGATATGACACTTTTACAGCAAGTACAGGAAATTAATTATTTAAATTCTTTTAAAGTACAATTATAGCTGCTATTACTCGGATACAATCAGATGGTTATTAAATCTATTTCCTTGTATCATATTTCAATCTGTATTAATTTTACAATTTCTCTGCACCTGTAACGAGATATTTTCATTCACTATTCATCGTGAATGAATCGAAAGGAATCGAAGAAAACGTACTTTTCAACTGTACACTTAAAATCACAAAAGAATATTGGCTTACTGAGGAAAAAATGTCATTGAATCTTGAATGGAAAATGTCATTTCTTTAGTTCAAAGGAGGCTTTAAAAAGAAACTTTTTAAAAAATAAAGCATTGTTTGATGTCCCGCAAAGAGCATTTCATTCATTCAATGAAATTTTGTTCTGTCTCATCATCTCTCCACAGAGTCACAAACCATCGATTGTAGTTCAAATTTACAATCGCCCATTAATAAAATATTATATCTTCATCAGCGGCATTCGGGTCATAAATACGCGCATCATTAAGTCGAAATGGGAGCAGCGCGCGATCGACACCACGGAACGCTTGACCGCGGGCAGTTTTTTATTTTAAAATAAACGAGTCATAACTATTCGCCGGCGATCGCTGCGGAGCGCGCAGGGGGGAACCTCCTTGAACCAATTGGGCATGGAATGCGCGTGGAACGGTGTGCCGCGGCGCCGGTAACGTTTTCCTCGTGCGAACTAACGGATCGCCGGCCGCTTGAGGTATCTTATGCCGCGCGGCGAGCTCATAATCCCCGATGGCAGGGGTCGCCCTTTCGGAGCTAAAACTTGGAACTATAAGCTTTACAGTTCCTTAGTAGCGTTGAATGGCTGCATTCAAGCGTAGTTTAAACGAATCGTTTACGGGGGGAGTGACACGGTTGAGAAACTTTCTTGGAAAGCTGTTGCACCAGGGATTTTTCCTCGTGGATTTTTAACGAAATTTGATATGCAGCCTTTTGAACAAATTTGAAATTAATATATACGTATTTTTTGTTTATTATACGGAAATTAAGATCTGAGAGGAATGATTCAATTCTTTAAATTTGACAGAAGTGCGCAGTGCCTATCGTAATTAATCACTGCCGAAGTCTTTGCTTCTTTAGACTTTGAGAAAATGTTTAGGTGCCAGTTAGCCTTTGCTTCGTGCTGAGGCTGACTGCTATTCGGCGAACGATGCGCTGTTTTTGGTTGCCAGTGGATTGTGCATATTAATTATTAAGAAAATCATGAAATATTCATCGCATTATGCTATGGATTTCATTAAAACCTCCAAATGGAGACTCATTGTTATACACATGCATGAAGAGATAAAAAACGTTATATGTGTCTTAACATAATTTGTTTAGTTGACTTTTAATGATAATGAAATTATTCCCCATTTTTCTAATACATTTCGAAGTTTATTAACAAATAAATTATTGATAAATTTGTAAACAAAATTTTAAAATACAAAGACAGTGAACACAAGTTTCTTTACAAATTTATTCAATAAAGTAACAAAACAAATCCAGTCACGTCGCAAATGATTTTGCGAACTTTAATGAAACAATTAAATGCATTCAGAATAATTTCTACGCAAAATCGTGACTCACACGTCGGCAATGTCCATTAAAAGATTTGCAATTTTCCTTTTCTTTATTTTACACTATTTTTTCCCTATGCGTATATGTACATCTCGCTTCCTTATTGACCAAAAAGAGAATTCTTTCCTGGATAGCCGTCGAACTTCCCGGTAACAAATTCCGCTAAAACTTAACAATGGCCAAGTTGAAGTTTCTCGGCGCATCGGCCGGTCGTGAAATCGATCCGCGAGCCCGCGAGTCGTAATAGAGAGACACGCGTCGGCAGCGCGAAGTGCGCCCCCAAGTAAATTATTCAATTTGTAATTGCGCACGAGCCTATAGAGCCGAGCGCTGAATGCCCCGCGCAATACGTACACCTCGCAGAGCCGTCAGTGCTTTATGGAATTGCGAGTCGCGCGGCAGCGAGGGAAACGGAGCGCGGACGGCTTCTCTCGCGAGGGACTAATTGGGACCGAAATTACAGCCGATTATGCCCTTAATTCAGTGCCTGCAAAAAGTCTTGTGGCTCAATTCGAAGCATGAGAACGGCGCGCCGATTATCCTCGAAAATCGCGGTGACGCGAGTCGGTAGGTACTGCGCGGGTATTTCTTTATTTGCTCTGTAAAATGTAATGTTAAAATTTTTATAGAGCTTTGTATTTACATGTTTCATATAGAGTCTGGATATTGCGTTTTAATTTTTTTATAATATAGTAAGTAAGTCGAAGAGTTGCAAGATTCTCGATTATTCTCGATAACTTTAAAATGACAGTGAAAATGCTTATCGAAAATCTAACTATACTAGTTACTGCATCTACAAATTAAAATTATTTTTTAACAATCTATTTAGATTACTTGAAGTTGGTAGTGATTTGTATTTAAGAGTCATAATAATTTATTAATTTTTCGAGGTTTGATTTCTTCATTATATTAATTAAGAAATTAAAAACTGACTTCGCATTGTTTAGAAAGTGACTACAACGTTTTATTTAAAAGTGGTTTGTGATTTCACGGAATGAGCAACCCCGCGGTATTCGCGCAAAATATTTTTATAGTAAATCCAGGGTTCGTTCAAATCTTTAGTTGTTGCTATTTCCATTCTTTAGCGTTTTTTAAACCATATATTTTTTAATAAACTTTTTAGATCCAAGCCCAAGATCTATTAATTTTTTTTAATTTATATTAATCAGTTTAATTAAGAAACTGCTAACAATTTTATTTAAATAAATATCCAACCAATCGGTCAGTATTATTTCCCACACTTTCGTTCCTCTGAATAAAACTCGCCTAATCCCGCGTAACGTCAAGCGCCGAAAAAAGAGGTGCCCAATTAAAGGTAACCAGGGGCGACAATCACCGCTAGCTTATCTGAAATTTCAGGCAGCAGCCCGCGGAGAAACCGAGGCCCGCCAGCGCGAATCCCAGCCGCCGAAAATCCGGTCGAGCCGATGGATCGCTCGCCGCTGGCTCGATAGATAAGAGCGAGTAGACGCTCGGCGGCAGCAGCTGACTGGGGGCCGATAAGAGAGGCGGCAATAACGCGAGCGGCCCCGGCCCGCGCACCATCATGGCGATAGCCAAGATCAAGAGTTTCCTCGACAGCGGCATCAAGAGCGTCTCGGCGCCGCTGGAGCGCACCAGCGCCAACCTCGAGCCCGAGATCGGCCTCAGGATCGTCCACTCGCCCAACGAGAAGACCCTGCGGGTCACGATCATCGGCGCCCGGCACCTGCCCCAGAACTTCGGCTTCACCCGCGTCAACAGCTACGTAGTCAAGGTGAGCCGGCGATGACGTGGGTTTCTAAGTTGTTTTCTTTTTCTTCCACTATCTCTTCGCGCGTTTGATTCATCGAGATTGCGGGGTTTATAGCGTGGGAGTTTTTAGGGTTCGTGGGATACTTTCGGAAGGATAATACAGTGGAGTGTCATTGGAGTGTGGGTGGGTATTTTCGAGCGGAGTTTTTTTTTTTGGATGTTGAGATAGATTTATTTTGGCGATGAGGGTCTCCGTGATTTTGTTTATTAAGGGTAAAAATAGCTTTTATGCTGCAGCTTTGTTCGCTTTTGGCACGGATCTTAACGCGAAACTAGAGTGGCGTATACTTAGCCGATGTCGATAAAATTTTATGCGCACACTCACATTTTAATTGTCACTTAAAATTTAATCTTTATACCGAGAAGCTCCCTCGTGAAAATTTCAAAGGCTTTAAAGAGATTTATTTTAAAAAGGTTCCCTTTTCAGAGCCATTATAACGGGTTTAAGGTTCTTTATATGTTTTGATTTGTCAATATTTTTTAGATTTACCTGAGTTTTTTTTATAAATATATAGTTTTACAGAAGATTTCTTGTCCTGGGATTTGAATCTTTATTCGCAAGCTTTATCCTCTACTAAAGATTCCAAACAAACGAACTTATTTGTCTATTTAAAATTCGCAGGTGAAGCTTATGCCCGGCAAAGATAAATTCGAGACGACGACGCGCAACGAATCGTGGCCTCAGTGGAACGAGGAATTCCTCTTTCCCCTGCGGAAGGAGACGAAAGTGAAATTCGGCAAATCGAAAGTCATCGAGGAAGAGATAGGCGCCTCCAAGTTTATAGTTGCGACGCTCTATGCCATCCTCGAGGACAAGCCGCTTATAGCCACCGAAAAGAAAGAGAGCGAGAAGGATAAAGGTATACTTGTTCCATAAATGTGTGTTTGCGTATGTGTGAATTTTTCGATCAATATAGAATGCGCGATCTTGATAATTCTTTTTTTCTTTGTTTGCACCGGTTTTAAGAGCTCAAATAATTTGTGGACTTTGCTAATAAGCCTAATAGATATACAGAGTCTTATCTTCTACAAATAATATCGGGAAAACACTTTAACTTTGTGGTGTGTAGTTCTAAGAATAAGGTGTTTAAAAATTTTAAATAATCTAAGAGCAAAGAAACTAATGTATCGCTTTAGTAGTAGAAAAACTAATCTATAATTTTATTCAATTTTGTCACTCGTGTTCACTTTAGTATAATATTTTTTCACAAGTAAAGTACTTGATATTTAAACAAATCAATGATAAGTAAATTTCAAAGATAAATAAGCTTTTTTTATGTCCAAAGTTTAGTCAATGAAAAATCACTCAAATTAGTAAAATTTCACTAATCACTAGTGAAAACAGGCACTATAATTTATAATTATGATTATTCATTCGGCTTTAGAAGGTTGACCTGAATTATTTTATATTGCTTATATTTGGCCATTCAACTATTTTTACACTATTTTACTTTTCGTACAATTAAAAAAATCCATTAAATTTTTATTTTATTAAAACAAAACACCTTTTTATTGCAACAAATAATTCGTTCATCTTATACTAAATGGAACACGAGTGACTAAAACCCTATACCAAACCAAGAACTCGATGACCTTCGATTAATCGTAAGAACCCGACGAAAACGAATCCGCAGGTAAGGGCAAGAAGGACGGCGCCAAGAAGGACGGAAAGGACGCGGGCAGCAGCTCGGGCGGCCAGGATGGCCAGTGCAAGGGCAGCAAGCTGTTCGGCCAGTTGTTCGGCAAGAGCTCGGACAAGATCGGCGAGTCCGCGACCTCGGAGAGGAAGGCCTTCGAGAAGCGGCGGACGGTCGGCGCGACCACCGTGCCCCTCGACCAGAGGAACTTCACGACCAAGCCGCTCAAGCCCAAGCATCCGCAGGACGTGTCCACCGGCGACATGTGGCGCACACTCAAGCCCATCTCCAGCGGCATCGCCGGCGCTGAGGAGCGGGTTAGTACAGTTGCCTTCCTTCAAACGTGATTTCATTTTCATTGCAACATTTTCGACGTAGAGTGTGCTGATAAATAATCGACGAGTATAATTGTTTCTTTTTTTTTAAATTTTTTTTTTAAAGTCGCGAGTTAAAATTTGTTATGATCGTGACGTCACTTGTAATTTCAACTTGCAATATCTTTGTTAGTGTAATAAGCATTGACTTGTAAAAATAAAAAGAAACATTACTTTTCAGTATTTTGACAGACGAAAAAGAAATTGTTTCTGATTCTTTCCAATTTCGTAATCGTTTCTTTCAGTATCTTTTGCGAACTCAAAGATGGTTTACAATTATAATATTCAGTTGAAATTCTATTTTGAAAATGACCCAGAGAAACGTTAAAATAAACTACTCCATTTTCAATTTTAAATTTGTTTAAAATATCCTATTTGATGCTTGAAAGTGAATACTTTTATTCACTTTAAGATATAAAAAAAATATAAAAAATAGTCTGCTGAAATTTTGCTTGAAAAAAAAAAAATAACTTGAGTTACGGTTCAAGTACACGATGACATCGCCTCGAAAGAGCAGGGGCTTAAAATTTAATTGAGCCAATTGATAAAGTCTACGTGCCACGATTGACGACTGCGGGAGGAACGAGCTCTTGCTGTTTATCAGAAAATTAACTCGCTACTTACCGTCGTACACACCCAACCTGCGCGCACACACGCTCACTTCATAGCGATAAATTAAACTATAAATAAACTTTTACAACATTTCCTTTCATCGTTCTAACAATTTCAGTAAAAATTATATTGACGTTTAAAAAATGTCAAGTTTCCGATGAACAATTTAAAAAATCATACTCGATAAAAATTTCATTTTATCAATGAAACGCTTCTTTACTGACTTAATATTTCTTGTGCTAAAAGAAAATTACGTTTTAAAAAAGGTTTTCTTCGAGCTTTACTCGAAACTTATTGAATAACATTTTTTGCATAAAAAATTAACCATAAGTTGACCATAACTGGTTAATTTAAAAGGAACTTAATCATAACTGGTCAACTTATGGTTAATTTTCTACCAGGTATCTTAATTATATTCACGCGAGTGTACCAAACTCTGATAAAATTACGCTAAACCTTTATTTTAACGCACTGAAATTTTCGTTCGCGCAGAGGGAGAACAAGAAGGGCCAGGTGGAGATCTCGCTGTGCCAGGAGAAGAGCGACAAGAAGGACGTGAGCAGCGGCCGGCTGGTGCTGACGCTGCTGCGGCTGCGCAACTCCCTGCAGACGATGCACGAGCACGAGGCCCTCAAGGGCCAGATGTACATCAAGATGTCGGTGGTGGACAACGGCAGGGTGACGCACTTCTGGAAGAGCGACCGGTTCGCGCCCTGCGTCTCCATGAAGTTCGACGCCGACCAGGCGCAGGTGGCCGCCGAGAACCCCTACGAGGGCGCACTCAAGGACGTCAGCTTCGTCATCAAGTTCGTGTCCAAGAACAAGATGGGTCAGTCACTAATCGTTTATGTTTTTTTTTAAACTGTACGGTCGTTGAGGTGGTTGCTTTTATTTGTACACTCGGAGAAAGGTTTTAGTAATTTTTAGAAAAATTTCAGTAAATTTTAGTAGATTGTTTGGTACTTTGGTCACAGACTGTATGTTTTAGATTATAAGTCTTACCATACCGTTTAGTAATCGTTAGTAGATTATTAGTAACATTTCCTGGCTAATATTTTAATAATTAGTCATACAGTATATCGAGAAGTGACTAAATGTCAGTCTATGACCAGATCTATCAAAATTTACTAAAATTACTAAAACGTTTCTCTCAGTGTATGAGTGTATTCATTGTTAAAGAAATTTTCAGGTACCTATAATATTAAATTTCTTTACATAAATTTTTCGTTATTGAATTAATGTATCCATAATTAAAATCTTACATATTCAGTTTGGAAACTCTGACAATCGTACAACATTTTGTGAAATGCACCACAGAGCGAGCGCTTTTTCGAGCACAGATCCCCTTGTTGCATTATTCGGTTCTTTATTTAGTTTTGATACTTTATTGAAAGATTCATTTATCTGCAGTGGTAGTACATCAGTCTTCTTAATTGACAATAAAAATGAATTAATGTTTGATACCATTATAAATGAGTTTCTTTGTACAGTATAATAAAAACCAGATAATACAAGAAACTAAATCTAATCTAATTTAAAAAATACGTCGATATAACTCCTTTGCAAGAAATTTTTGTACAATGTAATTTATTTATTTAATATTATTTTTCCCCATTTCAACAAATTAAACGTTTCATTATTTCTTCCAGGCAAAAAGGTTAACGTGGGCCACTTCGTACTGGGACCAGAAGTCGGCGGGACTTACAGCGAGCAGTGGAAGCAAGCTTTGGCAAAGCCAGGACAGTCAGTCATCAAATGGCAGCCTTTTGAATAAAAAGATCTGCATCATTTAACATTTCGATCGAAGCGCACGCACCTTCGAATACCTGTTGTTCCTCGAGGAAGGGATAACAGGCCGATCGCATCGAAAAACGAGTACAAGAAATTATGAAAATCGTGTGTGAATGATTGCGAGGGATGGAAGAGTTGCGTATTGTACACGAGTAAGCTGAGGATGGATAAATGAATGGAATTCGACAGTAGTACGTGAATTACTTTTGAGAGAAGATACTGGAGAATGAGCGAACGATGAGTATGAATAGCAGAACACTCCTTTTCTCAAGGGGGTTGACCTGCTGAGCGAGTGCAGGTATGAATGAAAAGGCAGGGCAAATGTGAACTGACGAAGTAATGAGCAACAAGTTTCTGTTTGTGAAAATGTTAGAGGATGTAATTGGCGAGCGAATAAAAATGTAGGAACACGTGGATGATAATTATAAGTGTGCAGGATGAATTTGTGGAAACTTTGAGCGTGAGATATGCACAAAAATATTTCTCATGCAACTTCAGTTTGGAATCGTTCACATTGTTTTTACAGAAAAGCTGGTTTTTTTTATTTTCATTGACGCTTTTTACTTTCTCTTGTAATCTTGCTTAATTTAAGACGTATAAGGGAATTATAACCGTCCATTACTTGTTTAAGGATGTACATTTATGTAGTGCTGTATATTGTATAAATGAAATACCGAACTGAGGATAGCAAATAAGTATTTTTAAGAAGATGCAAAATTCATGTTGTGTACAAATGTAGAAAATGTTATTTATGAATGTGAAGTTTATATTTTGTAATAATCAAGCACCGCAGTATGTCAATTCTTTTTTTTACACTATACACATATTCTATTTTTTTAGCGTACTTTAATAAATAATAAATCTTTATCGAAATGTTTATGAAAACACGTTGGATTGCATTATACTAACATTTTCATGTATTTTCAAGTAATTGCAATTGTTGTGAAGAAATAATTATTAAGTGTTTTAAGGTAAGATTTAAAACCTTTAAATGTACTTGTCAAGTTAAGATCGGACAATAAAATCCTATATTTGGCTTTTGTAACATGTTTAATGTTAGAAATTAAGAACGAATGTACTCTCAATTATGTATTCTCAAAAGTAAAAGAAATTGCAATGAAATTTACGAGATTCATTTTATTTATTTGTCATTGTATAAAATGGATATAAAAATTAATCTTGTTCAAAAATTGATATACAATTAAATATATACATTATTTAAAAAATTTGTCATTTAGTAAAAACATCATCTTAAAATGCTTTTACTGTTATAAAAATATAGAATAGTTATTGTATTAATTCTATTTTACACTAGCTTGGACGGAATTTGCAGTCTTCCTGACATATGCTCATTAATGTTACTAATAACCTAGTGTTATTTGTAAATCTTGAAGTATCTTTGTACTACAGTAGTTAACAATGAAAATGAGCTTTAATGTATTTGTGCATTGAAAAATTACTATAAAATGTTTTGTTCTCTTGTAAATCGAGGCACGTTAAGGCATAAAATTTTATGTATGATTCCCTAAAATCACAACAATGAAAACATGTTGTGCTCAATTATAATGAAGTAGAAATTACAACTTTGTTGTAATTACTAAGATTATCTGGCCCAGATATCAATGATGTTTCATCGCTCTTTCAGGTTCTCAAGAACCATGTTACGATAATTGTTGCAAGTACACCGCTGATTTGGAAGATAGCACTGTGGTAAAGTCCTGATGCTGAATTGCAACCATCTTTACTGTTGCATGTGCAGTATTCCATAAATATATTGTATGTACCAGTCCTCATTAAGCAGAATCGTTCGTCTCCTAAGATACCAGGTTCTCCCATGTAAGCGCAACTTCTGAAGTATCGCCATTCTCCATTTACTAAATTAAAAAATATTCATTCATTCATAAATCAACTTTATTAATTGTAGGGGTATGATATCTTTAAGCGGTATTAAGTTTTAATTTCTTGTATATATTCATTTGGTAATCAAGTTATCACAAATACCGAGAAATATTCAAAAGTTCAGATCGAAGTTATGTATTAAACAGAAGTTACTTTTTAATTTAAAAGAAAATAAAGATATAATATTTAAATAAAAAAAGGAAATATTTATATTTTATTTTATTAAAAATATACAGAAACTTAAATATAAAATTCCATACCCTTTTGACGGATTTTCCTGCACATGGTTGGCCTAACTCCAGGTAAATGTTCCAATCCTTTTTCTTGGCTGCAGTCGGTAATTGGAACAGTTGAGTTATCGAATGGATCAGCACACTTTGGATCAGAATCTGATCTGCATACCCAGCATTTTATTGAACTCCCTACAAAAATTCATTTTTGTGGTTAGAAAGTAAATCCTGCAAAGGTTTCTCTTCACAGATAGAAAAATCATTTATTTTTACAAAATCAGCAATAAAAAATGTTACCTACAAAAAAATTTAACCGAAATCGGACTTTGTTTTGGTACGTTACACGTATACGCTACACGCATAGCATTGACAAAAAAACCACTTTACCTTTGTCGACGAAACACAGGAGCAGCACAACAATGGTCAGTTGCACAAACGCTATTTTTGCGAGGCCCATTTTGGCTTTTTGGATAAAATAAAAGGAAAAATAAAGAAAATTAAATGAATAATCGTGGGAGCGTCGCGGCAACGCCTACAATCAACACGCCACACGCCTTGGTATTATTCACTAGGACTGACTGTCCGGCGGCGGCGGCGGCGGCAGATCGGTGGAGTTCGGTGACCATCGGGTCACGTGGCACATCGAAAATGCCTCGAACGCTGCAGTGAACCATTGATAAAAGTAAATGAGCAGTAATTATTGAAATGAAAGAAATGGACTTAGTGCATTTACGGCGCGTTTGATGACGTACGCCTACAATTAGCAGAGAAAAGAGGAAAGATTAGAGGTAAACGTAAGTACGCAAATGTATTTAGTTCTAATGATGTTAACCTATAGTGTTAATTATTCATTACTATGAATTTGTTTATAAATTAATATTACTTATTACTTATATCAAAGAAGATCTTTGCTTATTTTCGCAATTAATACAAGATTACAACTGAGAGTATAATGAATTCGATATATCTTTTTCTTCAAATAATAATAGAATTATAGAAAACTGTACCTGTGCAGAATTACATAGGCAACTTTCGAATTTATTGCAAATTTTTGACGTAGAAGAACAGAGTCCCTCGTAAGTATATGTATTTAGAGCATGTATAATTTATCAAATAAACCGCCTTAGCATAACATAGTAACTTTAAATCCTCAAAATACCTAGTATAGTCGATAACGAAACGAGTAAAGTTCCTAGGAGCGGTGTGTGCACCCTAACCTCTTTTCCGGCAGTGGTGTGCGGTGTGCAGCTGATATTCCGGAGCTGATCGTTAAACATGACTTTGTTTACAGTAATGTAAGAAACTTTTGAAGCTACCAAGTTAAAAAATGCACTGCTGCAAGGTGAATCCGCGTTTGCTCGCGCGATTTGCTCCGCTCATCAAACGCTGCCAGGGAAGCCTGAGTGCAGCAGTCGCCAGTGAAACCGAAGTCGCCCCACGTTCCTCGCCGAGTGTCGATTTACCTACCACGAAAGGAGATGATTCAGTGAAGTATCCACCGATTCTGGACTTATCCCGAGATGGGAAAAAGAGACGACAGCGCGAGGTGTGGTACAACAAAGTTAAGAAGCTAGGCACCGTGGAGGAAAAGATCTTCGAGCTGAACATGCCAAGGTACTACGGATGGAAATCCTTCAAAATAAATGAGGGATCCATACCTTACGATGCACTTACTCAAGCGCAGTACATCACAAGAACTCATGTGATCGACGAGAAAGGATTACCGGCTTACTACGATGGAATTCTGAATCCTGAAACTTTGGATGCGCTTGTGGAGCAAATTAAGGGTCAAGTTGAGGAGGCTTTGCTTTTGGAATATGATGAACGAAAGTGAGTATAAAAATATTCCTATAAAAATTGTTTTCGATATTGTTTAATAGCGACGATGATTTATTTTTAGGTGGGATTACCAATGTACGAAAGATCAACTTGAAAGTAAGGATTTTATGGATAATTTATTGGCAAAAGCTGTTAGCAGTCAAATGAACAGAATATTAACACTCAATCTGTCTTCAAATTGTAATCATCTGATGGAGACTCAACTGGATATTGATCCTCGAAATGAAGCATTTTGGATATTTGGTGGATTAGAGCCACCTTATGAAGTTGTTAATAGTAAAGCAAATCAACACTTTATAAAAGATTTTAAAAATGAACCTATTAATCACACTTTTCAATATTATGGAAGTCCCATTTTACAGTTAAGATACAGACTGCCCTTAAAAGAAATTCTTCCCTTAACAGAATGTATGCAAGATAATTCTTTCGAAATTCCGGTTGAAGTTTTTGATCTAAGACCAACTGGATATTTTCAAGAGTTTCAAAGAGCGACAATTGTTCCTGGTTTTTGGCCTGGAGATATTAATGAATTTGGTGTTATATCATACCATAATAGAGGATATCTTAAAACTAGGCCAGATACATTTAATGACGATTTAGATGCCATAAAAACTCAGGCTGTTTTTGGTTCCTTTGGTTGGTTATATCCTCAAGCGTGTTATCAAGGTAGATTTAAAGTTTATTTTATAAATGAACCAGTACAATATTTACTTAATCAATTTTAATTTACAAACTAAATAATTTCTTTTTAGGCTTTTCAACTTTCCAAGATCCAACATATCCTTTTGTTAATCAGATGATCATTACCAATGGTCAGTGGTGGACATTTGCTGTTTATCAACTGAATACAACTACTATGCATGTTGATGCCATAAAAGAGAATAATAGAGCAAATGTTTGTTGGATTTCGGAGCCTATAAAATTGTTCGATTCCATTGAAGATGGAAAAGTTCAAGGACTTAATAACGATGTATTAAAGCATTTAATTAAATTTTATGCTAATGTTCCTGAAGCAAAAGAAGGTGTGGAAATGAAACCATATCTAAAGGAAGAAAAATTAATAGCTGGTATTAACGATCCAGAAAGAAGAATATGGCTTGAAGAAAAATATAAGCATTTGATTTCAAGACGATCTCGACACAGGTAAAAATAATTATTTGTCGTTTCAAATTAAATGGGTATTACAGTACATTAAAAAATAACGTTTAAAAATAAATGTCAACACAGTATTTACGTTTTTTCAAGGAAAGATCGTTATAATTTTGTAGTGCATGTACATTAAAATTTGAAGTCTTTCTTTGTACATTCATATTTGCTATATTTTACTAATAAATATTCGATTTTAGGTTAAAGCCAGAAATCTATCACTGGCAAAAGATATATATGATCAACAACAAAACTCGACCTCTGGATAAGAAGCGTGATCCCTGGCAATTTGGAATCAATCCAACTTATCGAAGATTAGATGATCATACACCTGAATATATTCCAAAAGCCCATCGAGAATATCCAAAATCTAAAAAGAAGTGGGCCAAGACCTATTACCCAGAAGTGCAGGAAGAAGAAGAAAACTCGTAAATTTACTATTCCTTGCAAAATAGTAACACGGACTTGTAAATACATTTTTCAACATTAAGTTTGTTAACTAAAAAGTTTATAAATAACGAATAAAAAGATTGTGTACAAAAGTAATTATTATTCAAGTGTCTAGGGAATTTTATATTTTTACTGATTCTGTTCGAACATTAATTCTGTTCGAACATTAATTTCGTTTTTTTGTTTTAACAGGGATATATTTTAATTGCAGTATCTAAAAAATTATGTGTACAATTACGAAACGCAGTCTTTACATGTACAGTTCTAGTTTTATTAGTACAGAAACTGCTGATGATTAGTACAGAAATGCTCTTATAATTGCGTAGATGATATAGTTTTAAAGAAATATATTTAATCTCCAAAATGTATAATTTATTTGTAGAATAAATTATTGATTTGTGATCAATTTGCATAATGAATTATAAGTATAAAAATTATCTAGTTTGCGATGAATTAAGAATTTAAAAGTAGAGCTCATATGGAATGAAAAAGTTAATATTCCATATTATTAATCAATATAGTGTAGTCAGTTGATTCAAAGAAAAAAATTTATTAAGGAATTTATTGTTGCAATTAATCTTTTTATTTTCTATTTTTCATAAGTTCATAATACATCAGTCGTAAAGGTTGACTTTACTTCAATTATATTACCAAAAAATTAATTTCAAAAGTCTTATAATTCTTATGTCACAAAGAAAACTTGCCGATCACCATCTCTTCGAGTTGTTCGCCGGTGGAATTTCACCTTACAATTATAAATTATTGCAGGATTCACGTCCTTGAAGAACACGTCGGTTCGGAACTTAGTTTTTAGTACTCGATAAATAGCTTAAACAATATCCTATTAAAAGTTTCGATCGATATCAAATGCTATTATGCAAAGTTGTACCGTAAGATGTTGTCTTAACATTATGCTCGCCTAAGTTTCTTCATGTTTATAGCCGCTGAATCTGCGAAAGTGCCCTCGGAGCCCTGTATCCTCTGATCCTCTTTATCGAGTGCTATCACTGCGACGATACCATGTTGGAATGATGAATGTGATGATGCGAAATTTCGCCTATGCTTTATTCAGTTTTACTAAAATCGTTACTCGCTCAGCGAAGGCTTGGACGTGGAAGCAGTTAAACCTAAACTAACAGAAATGTGTGCGAAGCCAGACAATTACTGTTGACCGCGGGGAAATACGCGTGTCTAGACAAAACATTAACTATATGTAAAGTGTTCAGAATACATCAACATGAAAATTGATATTTAATTACGGTAGAAGACTTCAGCGAAAAATCAAGAAACATGAAGGAATACAATAATCGTTACGCCAGAACCAAGTAAAGTTGAAAGTGTTAATGACCGAATGTGTGTCTATTTAATTTATTTAATTCTCACAACTATCAAACTCGCAAATAAAAGTATTTGAAAATTTTGAAAGGGTGTCATGTTGCTCAAAATAAAAAATTGTACAGATAAGTATAAAAACGACTAACTTGTTCATGGATCATTATGCTACTACAAGGTCCTCCTTCTTTTTCATCGCTATTAACTACCTCCTGTGTTTGAAAAGATATATGATGTTCAAAGTGGAATTTTGAATTAATCGCTTTTTCTCTGCCGCTTGTTACGTGTTACACGCAAATTAGTTGCCTACCGTGATACTTCGGAAATGTGTGAAAATTGGAGCAGCTACATGTATGTCGTGCTGTTGCAGATAGATTTTAAAAATAAGCATTATATTATATTCCTTATCCTTAAAATATCGTACCCCTTCTGTAATCACCGTTTTCACGCTTATAGAGATAAACTAACTTTTCGGATATTGTTTGATTCTTTTTTAAGGCCAGTTCAGGAAAATCGTCATTAAATGCGCAAAAGTTGCCTGAGAAATCGATTCATCGATGATCCAATTTTAATCAGAATTATGTTGAGTGTTTTTTTCTTTAATAATTAAATTTTAATTTTTATTAACATTAAGTAAATTGTGCGATATTTGCTTTTGAAAAAGTTTCGGTGCTCTACGTTGTTGAATGAGTTGAGAGTTGAGCTTGTACGGCGCGCTAACAACTTTAAGTAGTGCAAATTAATATTACCCGCATCGTCTTTGTTTTAAAATAGTGTTTTTACTTTTTTGTTGGTACTATTATAAAGAAAGCGTTTGAAAATGTATGTCGTGCTCGTTAGTATTTGCAAATTCAACTTAACTTCCACGAAACGTTTTATTTTTAAAGCTCTAATTATCAAAAGCAAAATGCAACGCGGAGTTTCGAACAATGATTTTGTGACATTATATGATTCGCGAGGAAATTTTATTAAAATCTATTTTTAAGTAGAACGTACGCAAATAAACAGTACGTAGTTTAATAATATTTGTATTTTAAATAATAATAAGTAGTATTATAAAAATAGAATTATTTGAAATAAAACAATGAACAATAAACCATTTCAACAAAATTGATTGAAGAGTTACACTTTGAATAAGAACAATTAAATTTGATCATAGATGGATTATCAATAGTGGGCTATTAAATTATTTCGATGAATTTATATTTAAAGTTTATTATTTACATTGTTTTAAAAATTTATACCAATGTAGCTACACAAAATCAATTGGTCACTATCTGTTGTGTCCAAAGCAATTATTAAAATCTCGAAAACAATTAGATTAAAATGAAAACAGTGCGAGTCTACTTGGCTGGATCAGATAACAGGACGTGATCTACTGTTTAAAGGCTTAGTCTCTAAATTACGGAACAACAAACCGCTAATTACTTTCGTCAAGTTTGTTCAGCTTCGTCCCGAATGAAATGCTAAATAGGTGTAGTCGCGTGACGGTGCTTTAACAGCAATCTCATCTGATAAGGGAATTCGTAGTGCGATAATCTCTCAAATTATACAATTATTAATAAATCATAAGTACAATGGACAGATATTTTTTTTAGCGAATGTAGAACGTATTAGTACAAAAAGGGCTTATAATAAATGTTTTTATTCTATATGTCTACGTACATGTTATGCATAATTTTTTTAGGAAGCTTTTATCTGATTTACGAAAGAGCGCTACTCAAAAAAGGATTAATATAAAAAATTTAAATAATCAAATAGGGCACATATTTATATTCTGAGAAATCTTCATTTAAAATTAAATTTTTTTACATATTGCAATAAAACAAGTTTCCATCTGTCCCATTAATCCCCCTCTTTATTCTACCGTACGCCGTAATTCGGCAAAATTCCATTGATATTTAAAAAACAATTTTAATTTCAACTGATCCCCACCTCCAATCGCTTGAAAATCCTTCGTAAAATCCAGTTCCCTTAAAACCAGAACCGACAAGTGTATAACGCACTTCCACCCCAGCCCCCCACCTGCCCTTCTCAGCTAATTAAAACTGACTCCCCTCTAAAAAAAGGGGGGAATTACCCCCGCCGGCTAACCGCGACCTTGCCGAGCTCTCGTCGGCCGATAAATTCGGCGGGCCGGCTGGATTGTACAGTCCGGCGAGATTGCGCCGGGCTTGATTTAGCCGCGGCGCGCCCGTAATTAATTGATATCGCGCCGCGGCTTCTTAGCCGGGGCGCCGCCCCTGCGGCGGTCCCCGGCGAGCCCCTTCGTATACACCGATAACGATGCTAATGCCCGCGCGCGATACCGGCGCTCCCCCCGCGCCGGGATAAATTTGTATGAAAATAAGATCGGCGCGGGCGGCGATCGACGCGGCCGATACAGCCTGACCGCTCGCCGACTGTATACACACCCCGCGAGAAATAGCGCACTGCCGCGGCTTTTAATCGACGCCGGCGCGTTGATGCCGTGAATAAATTCTGCCGCGATGCGTATTTCGTGCTGGGAATGATTACCTGCGCCGCGGGGAAGTTTCGTGTATTACAGTGCGTGTGAATGCGTACGTACATTTATATGTATGTTAGTATGTGCGTGTACACTTGATACATGCAATTTCTTCCGGAACATACTTGAAATTTTCAAACCATGAGCAACGTAGTCCAAGAAATCATGTGTAAAAAATGAAAAACGAAAGAAAATCGAAATATTTAAGCGTACTATTTTTTAGACAATGTTGCCACTTCGGAAGAAATTACTTGCATCGGATGTACGTCTACGAGTGCGTTTACGTTTGCGCACGAGCGTCTGTGTATACTTATGAATGTGTTTGTGTGTGCGTTTTGGCAGTTTTTTCTAAGCTTCTATATCCGCCGAGGGATCAAATTTTTCTTGTTTATCAGGGGGAATATCGATGAGGTCGAGAAGTATTCCTCAACTTTTCTCCGTAGTCATTGCGGACGTCTCCCCCGCTTTTTTTGAGGTGGAGGCTGAGGGCGAGGAGAAAGTTTTGCGGGCGCGGGTTAAGAGGAAACGCTTTGTCATCTTCTTGTGAATTTTTTGAATTCATGCCGACTCGAACCACGAATGTATTCTAAGTATCTCGGGGATTGGTTTAGCTCGTACATACGCAAGAGACGGTTTCTGCTTTTCGCTTAGAGTCGCGAGTGCAGCGGCGGAGCGGGGAGTCCCTTTGAAAAGGCCGTTTTATCTCCGCGCGCGAGCGCGATGGTTGTTGTTGTTCACTCTAGTTGAAAGGCATTAGGATGAAAAAGTTACCGGATTAGCGGACATTGACTAATGAAAAAGCCGCGCCGAGTTTGAATGCACCGAGGCGCGCCGGGATGGTTCCGGCCAAAATGCAATCTCGCTTTTGTAAAGGTTTTTATGCGCGCGCGAGCGCATCCCCGCGTTATCAGAGTTGCGTATTCACGTTTATGGATTTTAGGATGATTTGTATGCGGAAATAAATTTAGCGGAAAATTTACCGCCGAAAAAAATTGCGTGCAAATTCGTAATAGTGGTGCTGTTGGTCATCGCTTAGTATTGCAAATAATTCGCTGCCAATTTTACACGAAATCGATGTAGGCGCGTCAAATATCTAGAGTAAACTTGCAACATACAAAGTTCATTGTCCTGAATATCTAATTACATATGGAGGTTGCATAACTTATCTACATTAGTATTTTGAAAATTAATTAATTATATTTATTTATTTATTGACCCGGAAAAATTTATTAAAGTAAAATCCTACAAAGGTAAAAATTTGCATCTAATAAAATTACAAAAAACTATAGCCACAAGTTAAATAAAAAACTGACCACTTATCACTTATGGTCTGCGAACACAAATTGTCCAGTTTATGTCTATGCCAAAAAATTGTCATTTTTTTTACTAGTGAAGTTTATTTAACGCGGGAACACGAGCATTTCCTCTAAACCAATGTAGCTAGAATCAACAACAACAAGAAACATTTTTAAGAGGTACCTCCCCGCAGTCCGAAGCTCAGTCCCATTCCGCAAGCCACTAAAGCGCTCGTGCCCACTGCCGGCTCGCCGTCAAAGATCCGCGGGCCAATTCGAGCTAATTAGCAGGCGGAGGCTCCTGAGGGGCGTCCGGCGATGCTCGTCTACACGCGCCGCCGGTATATAGGCTAACGGCCGGCGCGCGCGCGCGGCTCGGAATCGCCGTCCGGGCGCAGCCGCGAATTCGAGCCCCCGGTAAAACTGCATTTCCGGCGCGGCATTGCGGCAGGGCCGCGGGTGCGCCACATCCGCGCGCGCGCCTCCTGCTTACACGCCTCCCCCCCCCCCGCGCGCATCCCGCGGCGTAATCTTCCGCGGGCCGCTTTTTTACGGCGCGGCGTTTATATTGCGGCTGAAAAACAGAGCGAAATTTTCGCGCGGCCTTTAAAACTGCACACGCCGAGCGTTAAGTTGCTCTCTCTCCACCTCCCCCCGCGACTTTTTTTCCCTTTTTTCCGCCTAAGCGTGTAGGTGTACTGCGGGTCGGCGCCGTTGGCTTTTTTTCCCCTTTCAACCGCAGCGCAGCTTTCCTCGCAAGGCGCACGCGGCCGGGTTAATCGCGACATCGTAAATTTTGCCGCGCCGCGGTGGTATTAAATATAAGGGAACGATACGGGGAGCGCGTGCTCGCGCGATAAATAAGAGAATTATGCCGCGTCGCAGTGTTTTAAATAATTTGATTGATGCGCGCGGCCGCGCTTTTGATAGCCGCCGCGCTGACGCAACCATCTGGCGTGACAGTTTTAATCGAGCGCCGACGGCTAATTTTTATTTGCGCGCCCATTGTTGATATTTTAAATTCGCGCGCGCTTTTTTTCTTTATTTTCTTTTTTATTCGTTTTTATTCCGCGGGGCGGATGGTTTAGCGGGTGCATTTTTTCGCAGCTCGCTCGCGAGCTTTTTTCATTGCGCGAGGTGAGGATTGAAAAAATTTTAGGCGAGGTAATTCGCCGGACTAATTAGGTAGTTTAAACGGGGCATTTGAGCAGAGGCTTTTATGTAAATGCAGTTATTTTACTAAAAACTAAAAAGAAGAGCTTTAGTGTAAATCGTATAGAAAAGTAGAAGATAATTGGCCAGGCGTTTTTCATTTTTCGTTCGGTTAAAATTTTTTTTACGCGTCGTCATTTACCTATTTAAGTTTATTTTAAAGTAGCTCCTATTAAAGAAAATCATTGATTTATTTTATTATAATTTATAATTGAACAATTAAATAAAAAAAAGTTGTGTAAACAATCAGTTTTCTCTTCTAAATAATTAAAGTTTTGATATACAAATACACTGCATTTTTAATTTTAATGGAATTACTCTTCAAAGTTTCCATTTAATGAATTGCTGCAAGTCATTCACGTGAACAATTTAAGCTACGATTACAAACTTTATTTACAGAACAATTTAAAAACTTTTTGAAAAGGTAAAATATTTCTATACTTACTCAAGTTTTATTATACACAGTTTAAACTGTTTATTTCAATATGATGCATTTCTTTTCTAAACAAAAACTGAAAAATGTAATTTCATTAGAATGAAAATAGCGATTCTTTTGATAGTGACTATGCACCCAGGACGACCTCTAATCTAAATACTAAAAGAGTAATGCATAGACATCTGTTTCACTTTAAAATTTAAAATGCGACCTTCTTTTAAAATAACGTTATTTCCGAAGAAAATTAGCCTTGTTAAGGGAAAATTAGTTTACCGATGAAACTTGTCCTCGTGGATGCGGTAATTCTAGCATAATCCAGTGGACCGCGTGATGAAGTTACCTTTTTTAAGCGATACTTCAAAGTACACTTAAAGGAAAAGTTGTATAACTCAATCTGTAACCGAGCCCGGCGCGATAAAACGCTTTCAATATTACAGCGCATTTTTACAGCGAAACTTTCTTTTTGTCCCCTCTCAAACGGCGCCCGTAAAAACGCAACTCCTTAGCGTGCCGTTAGCGCGGACGCGTTTCGGCTGACAAATCGAGCGGCCCGCTGCGAATCGGCGCGAAATCCCGCGAGGGGCGAAAAAACAACGGGCCGGGCAATTTCTCTCCCCCTCGGATATTTCGACACGTCGCGCAGCGGGCTCCGGCAATCCGCGCGGGATTTCCATAATACTGCGCGCCGCGCGCGATCCCGCGAGCGCGTGACATTAGGGATATGAATATCGAGCTGCCGCATATCGGCTACGCGAATGTCTTCCTCGCCCGTGAATACCTGCGCCGGAGATGCAATTTTCTCCGCGCGAATGTGCCTTGTGTCACGAGCAAAGGCGCCGGCGCCGCCGCCTCGGCGCTGGTTATATAGCCCGAGGCGTTGACGCGAGGTCGCGCGGACCTCCCATATTTACTTACAGATTGGCTATTTCGCGCGATTTTCGTGAGGACGCGATTCCCGGCTCTTCGTTACACCTTTAGCTTCTACTGACGCGTTACTTTTTATGGGACCCGTCGAGTTTGCAGCTTCTTTTGTGCAGTAGACTTTTTTTGGATCTTGGTGTTATTCTTTTTAGGACGCGATAAATGAAGCTTAAAATTTATGAAAATATGTTTTCTCGAAAATGAAAGGCACTGCAGAAAATACCAGGAAGTTACTAGATTTTCCGATAGAACATGTTGCACAAGAAGTTTTAGCAATATTACAGTTAAAATTTTTCTTTTTTTTACTATTATTATAGTAAATTTTACTTCAGATGTAGTACATACTTTATAAAATAACTATAGTAAAAGAAAATTAATAAATCTATCTACCTAAAATAAAAATAAAGAATAATTAAATTATTATAGAATAACAATAATAAAATTTACTGCACACTGTACTACTTTTTACTAGAAGAAAATTACTATTACTTTCAATTACTTTATTCTATTGATTCTAGCATAATTACTATATTCAAGTTTGCTAGTGTGTACAGTAAATTTGAGAATTGATTAGGTGGCATTCTCGAAACGTAAAAATTATTAGTAATTTTTTGATGATTCGTCTGTTTTACTTTGGAATCAGCCGCGCAAGAAAAGATAAAACTCGAGCTTTGAGGAGTGACACTTTCAATTTTCCGACTCTGATGTACGACCATTCGACTGCTTTCCCTTCCCATTCTTTGGTGATATATTACACGCGTGCGTTTCCTTATCATCTGCGTCCTTCTCCCCTCACTTTTTGGTTTCTCATAGCAAGAGCTTTTGAAAGCGGGGCGTAAATTTTCGAGATTTACGTTTTGGTGAATCCTTTCCGATTGCGGCAAGCCACAAATTTACAATAATCTGAGTCAAATGTAACAAATTTTCAATTTAATCTAAATAATATTAATGAGATATTTAAATTTCCAAAATACATTTTGTAAACGCACATTTTGTAGAGATTGAACCATTAATTTATTACGTATCATAATTATTGTTAAAGTAAACCCTGTTTATTATAAAATAAAATATTAACACTAAATTGCTGTTAAATGTGCCTGTGAATATAAATTATATCAAAATATTTAACCTTGCTGCAATAAGAAATGTTAATTTATTCGAAAGTTATTGATAATAAAAGTTACGTGAATGCATGTAAATTGGAACATTTTATGACGCGTTCTGGTAATGTAATGGTCCATCATCTTTTTTAATTATGGATCACGAAATTCCAACGAAATTTTGAACGAATTTTACAGTGTAATAAATTTTATATTACAGTTTTTCGCTTTAATTTTTTAACTTATATATCTGCATTGACAGAATCTCGTTAAAAAGCAAATATGTGCTAAATTTAAAGCAAAGATAATTCTGAATCACGTAATTCAAAATTTATTTTATTAAATTCAAACGTTATTAACCTAGTCTACAATACATTACATGTAAGTAATCATCTTACATGTTTTAAAAACAAAATAAAAATCTAAAGTGCTGCCACTCTTTTAGTAAGATTTTCATTGCCAGTTTTGTTTCGAGAATCAGGGAACGTAATAAGTATTCCCAAACTGTATTTAACTTCAGCGCCTCACTTTCAAACGGGGGATCAGTTCATGCTAGTTTGATACATTTATAACGAGGGATAAAATGGAGCAACGCTTTTCAGAAAGAGAAGAGGGTGAATTTATGATGGAGCGAGCCGTGAATTTATCATTTATATTTATCGGCAAAAATCTCGCCTTTTCAAGTGGCACGTTTTATCAGCGCCGACAGGATGCTCACCGCGAGGTTTCCCATTCATTACGCGCTTTTACGATTAACGTAACGTCCACTGCGAGCGGCCGCATTCAAGACCGTTTACCAATTCAACGATACCCAGGTCAAAAGTAATAAATACCGAAAAAGCCCGCGATAACCGGTAAAAAGTTTACGCCCTATTGTACGGATGGATCTTTATTGTGGATGCTCTTTTTAGGAAAAAAAAAACACGTGTGCTCGTATGAAATTATATGGATCGCGGTTTATTAGCTGCTGTCGAAAACGGGTTTTCATTCTGGCGCAGTAGTATAGGTCCCTATTTAGTCAGCCAAAGGGCTAGGAGAGTTCTGGCGCAGTAGTATAGGTCCCTATTTAGCCAGACAGGGCTAGGAGAGTTCTGGCGCAGTAGAATAGGTCCCTATTTAGTCAGGCAGGGGTAGCTCAGTAGTATGAGCTGAATAACCCAATGACCCAATTCGAGCTCAGTAGAATATGTCTCAGTGCAGTAGATACCCATGCCTGACTAAATAGGGACCTATACTACTGCGCCAGAACTCTCCTACCCCTGTCTGACTAAATAGGGGCCTATACTACTGCGTAAGAACTCTCCTAGCCCTTTGGCTGACTAAATAGGGACGTATACTACTGCGCCAGAACTCTCCTAGCCCTTTGGCTGACCACACATACACTCGTTCTACTGCGCCAGAACTCTCCTAGC